>JAULBX010032257.1:43147-123872 GCA_032358255.1 Heterotrichella gracilis
ACAAGGGTGTTGGTGTTACGGCACAAGGTGGTGAGCACACCTAGGTCGGTGAAGAGTAGGAAGATGTAGCCTGCAGGCGCGGGTGCGGGGTAGGGTATTTCTCAGGGTATACAAGGGTGTTGGTGTTACGGCACAAGGTGGTGAGCACACCTAGGTCGGTGAAGAGTAGGAAGATGTAGCCTGCAGGGGAGGGTGCTGGTGTAGGGCGCTGAACAGGGTTCGCTAGATTTTAGTAAGGTATACCAAGGGTGTGGCTAAGGTATACCTACTTGACGAATAGAATTGCGTTGGTTAGCCTGGCCAATACGCAAGGGTGATGAATCGCCAGTCATTGGCATGGCAATGTAGGCTGCGAACAAGGAACAGAGGCGATGATTGCAGTGCCCAGCTGCAGTCCCGGCTAGGGTTCACAGCTGTGGTTTATGATTAAAAGTTGTGGGTCAGGTACTACTATTGTGGCGCCAACCTTTGGTCCCAGGACAGCTAGTGTATCGGTACCACCATCAAGGGTTGAAAACAGCGGTTTAGGGTTTTTAGGGTTATAGGTTTAAACTCACATGCTGGCGTGTAGTCCCTGCTAGGGTTTCGGATGGTTGTGTTTCCTGGCAGCAGCGGCCCAAAGTCCACGTGCTTGGGCTCCATGGGCAGGTCGTCCTGGCTCAAGGGGTAAAGGCGGGCAAACTGCAGCAGGGGGAAGGGAAGGGGATGTATTGACAAGACAATAATACTAAGTGATGATGATGAATGATAAAGAAAAAACAATAAAAAATAATTGGGTTCAGGGGGTACAGGGGGTAATTGCAGCAGAGGAGAGAACGGGACATCATGTATAGAAGGAACATATCTGGCTTTTCAACATTATTTAGATATTTTGAATGTAAATAAACAAAACGAATTAGATAACATTACGTTTACCGTTCTTATTATGTTTGCAACCCACCTTGTAGCTCTCGGCCGCCACGTAGAAGGGCACATTGTGCGCCTTGGCCACCAGCGCAATCTGGTATGTCCCCAGCTTGTTGATGACCCCCCCGTTCTCCACCACCCCCTCCGCCCCCACCAGCACCATGTCCACGTGCTTCATCAGGTAGGCCACACCGCTGTCAAGCACCACGGTCACGGGCACCTTCAGCTCGTCCAGGGCACGTGCCATGAGGAGCCCGGTCTCATCGGGGCGTCCCTCTGTGACCACCACTGTGAATTTGCTGCCCTGCGGAGTAAAAATGGCAATTTTGGGCATGCTATTAACAATGAAGATGCCACCACCGCAAATTTGCTGCCCTCTAGTGCGGAGGGCAAATTTGTCTCAAGCTCGTCAGGAATTGAAGGCATTTGCATTTATGGGATGTTGGAAACGAGGCATCACAGTCACGGATCCCCAGAGCTTGTCACAGGGGCCATGAGGGGTTGTACTACATATTCAAGCTGTCGTCCACAGAGGGAGCACTGTCCCCGTCCCCACCTCCGCCCACAATCAGTGATTTGAAACCACGCACCTTTTGCATCGCATGCCGCAGCAGTGCCAGGACCACCCTGGAGTTGCCATGGCACAGCACCGTGCTACCTGCCTGATGAAGCACCACCCCCTCCTCCTTAACTTCTCTACCCCCACCTGCTCAACCGCTGCATACCTCAGAGCAGCACCACCCCCACCACCCCCATCCCAACCCCACCACCCACCTTTTGCACCGCATGCCTCAGCAGCGCCAGCACCACCCTGGAGTTACCATGGCACAGCACCGTGCTCCCCTGCCTGATGAATCGCTGCCCCTCCTCCGCGATTGCTTGCCGCGCCTTGGTGGAGGTCTCCGCAAACATCCTGCCACGCTGCGGGGGGGTGAGGGTAATTGCGTGAGCTGTGCGTTCATTTCATGAATATTATAATAGCATTCAAGCCAGTCTTAGCAATCCTGCCGCGCTGCGGGGGGTGGGGGATAATAGGGTGAGCATAAGATTCGTTTCATGAGCATTTTATAGCATTTGAACCCAGTTTTGGCAAACACCCTGCCGCGCTGCGGGAGGTGGGGGGTGGATGCGCTTAGCGTGGGTGCATAAATTCATAACCGTAAGAACATCATTTATGAATCATAAATGATAAATTATGATGCTTGTCCCCATGGGGTGGCTACATCCTGCATGCGGTGGGGTGCAGTATCCATGAGCGTGTCAAATGGATGACAGCCTCCCCATGAGCTGTATGATTCCTCCCCCCTCTCCCTCCTCGCCAAACCCGAGGTTCAAGCTCAGAGGGGCGCATGGTGCAGCGCAGGGGTTTCCAAGCCACTCCCACACCCTTGCAAGGGCTTTCCACACACCAAACCCAGAGTCCAGCCCGCCCAATGCCCCCACTCCAGCCCCAAACCCCAACCAAGGGTCTCCCACCCACCCACCCACCACACCCACCACACCTCTATGAGCCTCCTCTTTGCCGCGTCAAAGTCCTCTAGCTCCAGCTCCGATGTGCGGGTGGTGTAGCGCAGGAACAGCTCGCAGCCAGCCTTGAGGGAGATGCCGGTGGGGTTCACGCTGCGGGGCGGATGATGCGGCGTTAGGGTTTATGTATTGGGTCTATGGTAAGGGCGAGGGTGAGGCATTGGGGTTTGCCATTGCATTAGGGTTAATCCTTAAAGTAAAAATTACCATCCCATAAGGATTTCCCGTTGCATTAGGGTTTACCGTTGCTGAGCGGCCTCCCTCCTCCTCCAGCCCCCTCCCTCTCCAGGCCCATCACAGTCGAGGGTTTGTGATTGACAACTACTCAGAAGGTGTCTGTCAAGGGTTTAGGGTTTACCGTTGTAGCGCCGCCACTACTTCATTGAGATCCCTCCCCAGCCACATCGATGATCATACTCTGGGGTTTAGGGTTTCATGTGTTGGGGTTTCGTGGCAAGGGTTTAGTGTTTACCGTTGTAGCGCCGCCGCTGCCTCCTTGAGCTCCCGCTCCAGCCCCATCATGGTCTGGGAGGTGCTGTTCAAGATGACCTTGGTCAAGGCCTGGGAGGAGCCACAGGGTGGTGGGTTAGGTGATGGTGGGTACGTTAGGTGATGGTGGGTGTGGTGGGTGACGATGGGTGTCGTGGGTTTTGATTGGTGCGGTGGATGATGGTGGATGCGGTGGGTGGTGGGGGCGATGGGTGTTTCGCCTCAATTTGGGGGTTGATCCTCATGGTACGGTTGATGGGTGCAGTGGGTAAAGTACCAATCAAATCGAGAATAAATAAGAGCGGGGCGGGTGGTGCACACAGGAGGATGGGGCGGGGTCCCCTGGCAGCTACTTAGAAAACCCTAAACCCTAAACCCTGCCAGGGAGCTGCGACTTGCCTTGATGGCCGCCACCGCTACTTGAAGAACCCTAAACCCTGAATCCTACACTATAAATCCTGGTAGGGCCCCTCGCACTTACCTTGATGGCTGCCACCGCTACCGCTGTGTCCGGTGACCGAGCAAGCGCTTCATGGAACTCCCGCACTATGGGGTCGGTGGCGCTGCTGCTGGCTGCACACATGCACAGGAAACAGCTGCTTAGTGACCGAGTTACATATGAACCCGAGCCCCGTCCTTATGGTGAACAGGTTGAAAATTGAGGTGGGCACGCTATTGAGGAGTCGTGCTCGCATGTGCAAGCATTGGCTAGTGCGCCTAATTGACCTCTCGCACTATGGGGTACTGTGGCGTTGCTGCTGGCGGCACCCATGCATGTGCAACAGTTACTTAGTGGCGGGAGTGAAGGTCCAACACATATCAAAGACGCAGTGGGTCAGCGCAGGTCTTATGGTGCTTGTGGTGTACCAAGAGGTGGATGCCCTATTGAGGAACCACGCCAGGGTGCACATGCAGTGGACAGTGCCAGTGCTGCTGCCACAGTTGCTGTCGGTGCTTGGTGGCTCGAGCTTCCAGTTCATAGCTGATGCAACCATACTATGCAACTGCTGCTTAGAGATTACACAGCAGTGCTCTGTGGTGCACTGGTCTGGCGTGAAGTTGCGTGCCTGCCCTGTCGATGCAGGGGCACAACGCACGCTTTATGCATGCATATATTTGCGGTCACCTATGCATATGCATGCACACGGCAGCGGTCGGTTCCTTACCTAACGAGTTCATCGTGACTCAGTTGTTGCTACCCTCTAGCTGGGCAGCGTTGTGCTGGAACCCCCGGCAGGGCAACAGAGGTGGTGTGAAGTTTGCCCCCTTCCCACTCACAATGCACTGACGACTGCCGGGGCAAAGGTCGTTCCTTTGTTGGCACAGAGAGGAACGCAGCGGAACACGGCTAATATATTGAAGGACGCAGCTGCGTTTTGTGTGCCCAACCACGGTTGCTGCTTAATCAAGCGTCCAAGCAGTGGATGCGGTGATGGACCAACAAGCTAAGTAAAGCACCGGGTAAGGGGCGCAACCTTGCGAACTCGATGGCACTGGCGATGTTGGAACGTTTGGACAGAGTAACCGTGTCGGTGCAGCCCTCAAGCCTACAGTACACCCAAAGCTGCGTTTGCATGCAAATGTATTCGTGTGCACGCGCCACGTGGATAGGCCTGGTTGAGCGGATCCGTGGATGCATGCAATGACATAACTTACGACACATCAACGCACGACCGCCAATACACCGAGGTTGCACTGGCAGTTAGTACCTCACCCCGGTAGGTCCTACCCCGTGCTTCCAAACAAGGACCAGCCACTTACGCAGTTGCAAACAACTGGAAGACCTAGCCTGGGTTTAAAACTCTCAGCCCATCCCTTGTCGTACCACCTTCTCAGCAGCCCCACCTCCCCTCACAGCCACCCCCCTCTGCTCGACATCGCTTCGGTGTGTGGAAAGCATCAACCTTGCACCCTCTGAAGACCTCCTGGTATCGAACTCCCAACCCCACCAGCTGTTGACGTAATAAGGGACAGCTGTACGCCGCAATATGATGCTGCGCACCACCCGCCGTTTGGCCAACAAGGCCAGTGCCTTCCAGGTTGCCGCACGTCAGCTCAGCAGCTTGCCTGAAGAGGACGCCGCGACTTCCTCGTTGACGAACCAGGTAATGCGGGATGCACCCACTAGGCAGGCATGCCACCAAAACCCCACGTGGTACTCCACTTCCCTTGCCAAGTCATCTTCGTCCCAAAGCGGCGAATTGTTTTGATAGAAGGGAAAACTAGGAGGAACGTCAAGCCAGCACACAGATGATCCCTGCTACCTTGTCCAAACCCTCTCCACCCCACCCCACTGTCCACTGATTCGGCTAATTCCACGGACAAGACGTGTTCCACCCCTTCACCTGTCCAGAACTGTTGGTTGTCATCCTCCTGCAGCCTGCAAAAGCCACGTTGCATACCCCCCCACACGCACCCGCATGTGGTGGATGGGGTGGCATCCCCATATCCGGGGGGAGATTCAACCTAACCCTAAACCCTAAACCCTAAACCCTACAGCATATTCCTTGCTATTTAGATAGATATCTCCCCCTCCCTCCTGCAGTTCGTGCCCTAGGAGACCCACCCGCAATGTGGCCAAGACCTATCCACAGGCGCCGGTGGTTTCTGACCCCAACGCCGCAAACGTTACACGCCAAACCCTACGCCCCAAACCCTGCGTCCTAAGCTGACTACCCTACGCCATTGCAAGGGGTCTCTGCTGTCTTTGACACCCTCCACCTGAACCCATAACCCTCCCTGGCCCCCCTGCAGTTCATGTCCAACGAGACCCCCGATGTGGCCAAGAAGTACCCCCTAGGGTGATACATTGAGTGGTATCCACCCCCAACCCAACGGAAACCCCTGAATACCTGCCAAGGGTGGGAGTCAATGCCCAAAGAGAAACCGGCTATGCTGGAAACCCTCCACCCTCCACCCTAAACCATAACCTGAATATCCCCCCTGCCCCCTTCCCCCCCCTGCAGTTGATTGCCGGAGACCCGCTATGTGACTATAACCCTCACTGCCCCTAAAACCCTAAACTGCGACCCTCTCCCCCCTGCAGTTCATTGCCAAGGAGACCCGCTATGTGGCCAAGAACTACCCCCAGGTACCTGTGGTGCTCACCAAGGGGGAAGGCGCATGCGTGTGGGATGTGGAGGGGAGGAAATACTACGACTTCCTGTCTGCCTTCTCGGTGGTCAACCAGGGACACTGCCACCCTAGGGTAAGCCGTGAGGCAGGGTCTAGGGTTTAGGTTTGATGTACACCATGGCTGGTTTAGGGTTCTGCGTGAAGGGTTTCAGGGATGAGTCACCCTCAAGTACGGGCGAAGGAGTGCTTGCATAGCTGTGGAAAGTCCCATGAAAACCCTACTGAAACCCTACTGAAACCCTACTGACACCCTACCACGTGTGCCCGCAGATCGTTGCCGCCCTGCAGCGCCAGGCTGCAAAGCTGAACATCGTTGCTCGGGTGTACTACAGCGACGTGCTTGCAGAGTTTGGCGAGTACCTGTGCACCCTGCTGGGCTATGACAAGATGTTCCCCTTCAACGGGGGGGTGGAGACGGGGGAGGCCGCCATTAAGCTGGCAAGGTGAGGAATTTGGAGCGGGCGGGGAGGGATTGCCGGGGGTTCTGTAATGCAATGTGTTATGGGCCCCTGATCCCTGTTTGCATTCTAGGGATGGACGGGGGCTTGACGGTATGACATGATATGAAGAGGGGGCGTCGACGGGGGTTGGCGGCCATAGACAGTGCCTTCGATTGAAATTTAAAAGACACAAAAGAGCAATTTGTCACAAATCGTTTTAAGATTAGGATCATAATATTGTGAGCCTGGGTTGGCTGCCTGAACGTGTCTGTCAGTTTGTTATTAATTTTGGAATATAAAAAAATAAAATGGAATGAGATTAATGTTAAACGAATATTCACAACCCCACTCCCATGCGCAGGCGGTGGGGCTACAATGTGAAGGGCGTGCCTGATGGCCAGGCGGTGATGCTGTTCCCTGCCGGCAACTACTGGGGCAGGACCATCGCAGCCGTCTCCACGGTCACGCAGCCCCACATTCTTGAGGGCATGGGCCCCTTTGCCCCAGGGTTTGAGTTTGTGCCCTTCAATGACCTAGCTGCCCTGGAGCAGAAGCTTTCCTCCAACCCCAACATCGTGGGGTACATGGCGGAGCCAATTCAGGTGGGTAGGAGATATCTACCTCTATAGACAAAAAGGGGAGTGAAAAAGTAACGCCATGAATTAAAAATGAAAATGAAAATGACTGCCATGGATGTCGGGAGGAGGAGATAAATTCCAGATTGACATGCGATCATGTTTCTTCCCCCTATGTTACTCCAGCATCATTGTGTTAGACAACATTCCCATCAGTGTGCCCGCCCCCCTTTTCATCCCTGCTATGTCCCCCATCGCCCCATCCCCGCACCCCCACAGGGCAATGCCGGCGTGATTGTGCCTGACCCCGGCTACCTGGCTGGTGTGCGCGCGCTGTGCAGCCGTTACCATGTGCTCATGATTGCGGATGAGGTGCAAACGGGGCTGGCCAGAACAGGCAAGCAGAATTTGCTTGCAATTCATCACCCACATCGATTTGCTACCAATATTCATACCAAGTATCATTCATGTGTTTTGCATTGTTCTTTGTGTTGGATGCAGAAAGCGTGCTGGCAGTCAACCAGCTAGCCAACTTCCCAGCCACCAGCGACTTCCTATTGAACCGCATGCTACCCTTGTGCAGGCAAGATGCTTGCTGTAGACCACGAGGGCGTGACCCCTGATGTGCTACTGCTGGGCAAGGCGCTGTCTGGAGGGGTGTACCCTGTGTCAGCAGTGCTGGCTAGCGAGGAGGTGGGTGGGTGGTGTGGTGGATGGTAAATGGGTGGTGCTGGCCGGTGGGTGGGTGGATGTAGGTCGGTGGGTGGGTGGGTGGGTGTGGGTGCGGGTGGCTGGGTGGTGCTGGCTGGTGAGGAGGTGGTGGTGGTGGTTGTGGCGGTGGTGGTGGGTGGTGTGGGGGGTGTGTACCCTACCACAAACCCTATTAGAACCCTCCTCCCCCTCGCAGGTCATGTCCACCTCCGACATCGCCGGCCAGCACCATGACAACACCTTTAATCAAACCCTACCATACCCTAAGCAAACGCTGGCACAAACTAAAAACCCTCCCCCTTCCCCCAGGTCATGTCCACCTCCAACATCGCCGGCCAGCACGGCAACATCTGATCTAACCCTAAGCAAACCTTAGCACATAGCAAACCCTACCAAACCCTAAGCAAACCCTAACCAAAATAAACCCTCCCGCTTTCCTCAGGTCATGTCCACCTCCAACATCGCTGGCCAGCACGGCAACACCTTTGGCGGCAACCCCCTGGCAGCGGCTGTGGGTCTGGAGGCCGTCAAGGTGCTGGTGGAGGAGGGGATTGCGGATAACGCGGCTGCGATGGGGGCGCTGCTGGTGGAAGGTGGGTGGTGGTGATGGTGGTGAGGGGAAATGGGAGGGTAGTTTGTGTCACATGACTCATGTGACACGGCGAGGGAGGAAATTGGTGGAAGCAGATGGTGGTGGTGGTGGAAGTGGTAAGCTGTCAAGGTGCTGGCAGAGGCGGGGGTGGCAGAAAAAGGGGGCGTTGCTGGTGGAAGGTGGTGTAATTTGTTCACATGGGGATGGGGATGGGGAAATTGGTGGGGGCAGGGGTGGTGGCGGTGGTAGTGTGGGTGGTAGGGCAAGGGGTGTGCACATGCGTGGCGAGCAATGCAAAGCAGATGGTGGTGATGGTGGTTGCAGGTCGTAGTGAGTGGTGTTTGGCCGGTGCGGGGGCTCCCACATCGCAGCTCTTAATGGGATGTATTCCAAAGCCATGGCAAAGCAATAAATGTGCGCAAAAACAAAACCACGCATCCTGAGTGTCGGTCACCCCTCTCCTCCTCCGCTTCCCCCATGACCCCAATACCTTCCTCCCCAGGCATCCATGCTGCAAACTCCCCCCTAGTAGCCGAGGTGCGGGGCAGGGGCCTGTTCCAGGCGCTGCTCATTGACGAGAGCCATGGGGTGAGCGCACTGAGTGTGTGCCAAGCGCTGAGGGACAGAGGCATGCTGGTGAGGCGGAACACCGTTAAAACCCTACGCCATGAAAACCCTATCTCCTCTCAAAAACCAGGGCCAGGTGTCGAGTGCGCTGAGGGTGCGCCAGGCGCGGAGGGATAGAGGCATGCTGCTGGGCTACAAAAACCTAAAACCCTACACCATGAAAAGCTTTGCGCCATAAACTATTCTATACACACCCTTACATTCCAGAGCCATGGTGTGAGTCTGCTGAGGTGTACCAGACAGTTTCAGGCTATTGAACAGTTCCAATTACCTCATAGCTACTACTTGTTTTCTCTCCTTTCCATCCTTGCATTCTTTCTAGCACTGACTCTCCCCCCCCAGATACTAATGCGCCCCGGTCCCCACCACACAGGTGAACGACCCAGCTGGGGTAACAACACCCAACCGACGCCCCCCTGCGTCATCTCCATTCCTGAAATCCTAATGCCCCACATCTGCATAACCTGATATTCTCTCCCTTCCGCAGGTGAATGACCCTAGCTGGGGTAACAACATCCGCCTGGCGCCCCCCTGCGTCATCTCACGGGAGCAGACACTCGAGTGCGTGGCCATACTGCAGGACGTGCTGACCACGCTCAAACCCTAGGCTAGGGTTGGGCAGGCGCTGGCAGGGTTTGACGGGGAGTCGACCCACGGGGGTTGGAGAACCCTAGCCTAAGGGTCGGTACATATTCACGTTGAGGCAGTGCTTACCACACTTAAACCCTAGCTTAGGGCCCAGGTTCTATGGCCTGGCCGGGGTCAGGACCCGCGGACCACGCTCATTCTGCAGCACCACCAGTTTGGTCAACGTTGGTATCAGTTGTGGGCATTTTCTTTTCTTTTTTTCATCTTGCGTCTGGTACCCCTGGTACCAGGCTGTAACGTTGACCGCAACAGACAAGCAACATACCTTTCAAACAATCAATTGAGCACGGTGACAAACAACAGAAGACTTCTGGGAACCAAGCTGACAACTTCCTTTTCATGTTTTCTCATAATTAGCGCCACAGGTCCCAGGGACAACCCATCTCCATGCCTTGGATTGATTGGCATTGTCGTTTGCACCCGTAGCAGTGCCTTTTAAGATTGCACATACTCTTGCAAGCCTTAAATATAATGGCAAAGCGTCACCTTCAACCAGCAGCAAGGTTTTGCAGTGCATTCTGCATATTCCAAACTCGAGTTTATGCATGCATGCATGCCCTTCCACCAAGTGGGTAACCTCTCAGCTCTCCCTCCCTGACCCTTACCTAGAACAGAACTGTAGCTCTGCCCAGATATCTCAGCGGTCCTTTCTTGTGCGTTGATCCCGAATGGTCCGTTATAGGGTTGGTTTCCAGAGCGAGAGCTCTCACATCGCATAGGAGCTCCCAATCTATGCTTGTGCTACCTTCCGTGATCCGACATTTTTCTGACTTCTAACACAAGGTTTCAGGACCACAAGCCCGTTCTAGATTTACTACAGTATCCCATACAAAGCCAACCTGAGTCACTCGTCTGCCAGCCACCCCAACTTATTGCCAACAGGGCCTCAGCATAACCCTAGAATACCCATATTTCGCGGCAAGTGGTGCTGCTGAGGCTGTCGCAATGCTGACCCTCACCCTTGGCAAGCCCTTGCTTGCTGAGGTGCCATGGGATGGCCCTGGCAGCATCCCAATGACGCCCGCAAGCGCAGGCCCCAGCAACCCCCTTGGTACGCATGCACAGGGTGTAGAATGCACATTTCTTTCACCCATGAGCACGTACTGGCCGGTCACCATGTCCTACAACCCACCAAGTGTTGCTCACAGCCCACCTGCGCATGCACCCTTAACTGCCGGGTCAGCACCATGCTGGGGTGCTGCCGTGTCTGCCATTGCACTCGCATGGTTTAGGGTTTAGGGTTAACACCTGGAGCGGCTTAGGGTTCACAGCTGGTGCCTGACTCCTGCTGTGCCTGCGCAGGTCTGGACAGCCATGAGCCAACCTGCACGCCCACCTATGGGTGCCGCCTGTGCAAGTCCATGGCACCCCGCACCTGGACCTTGGTGCCTCCAGCCACAGCCACAGACGCCAGCTTGTACCGCACGCCTGTGCAGCACGCAACAGCACAAGAGCTGCTCCACCCAAACCCGTCAGCATCCATCCCAGTACCACTGCCGGTACCCATCGGGGGTCTCCCCGTCACCTTTTACGTCGACAGCGACGTCCCCCCTGGCTCCACGCGCGCGCCGGTGGCGCAGCGCGCCAGCGTGTCTGCCCGCGGGAGGGTCGCCAGCTCCACCACCTACGACCTTGGCTTTGCCGGCAGGCTCACGCTCAGTGCAGTTGTGGATGCAGCCACATTGGGCACCTCGGCTGCGCACACCATCACCGTGGGGCCCCTGAGCCACCGCATGCAGGCAGCAGACTACATCCACAACGTGGCCTTCCTCCAGGAGCTGTCGGTGCGGCTGGAGCAGCGGGTGTGCGACGCGCTGGGGCTGAAGTCGCCGGGCGCGGTGGGGGTGGCGGTGCGGCTTGCACACATAGAAGTTGCCGCGGGTCCGCTGGGGAAATTTGAGATTGAGGTGCAGCTGACTGCGAGGCCAGCGGGGGGGTGCAGCGTGTCGGTGTCGCAGGTCCTAACCCTACACAAGGTTAACACGCTCATGCTGCTGGCGGTGACGTTGTCGGGGCTGCTGGTGGGGCTGGCGCTGGGGCCGCAGGCGGTGCCGGCTGTGTAGTGGCGCATTGACCACACTGGGTGGCGGCGGTTCTACTTACTTACATGCCTGCCGGCGATGAAGCCAGATTAGCAGCCAATACTGCTTGCGCTGTACCAACCAGCCCTGTCCCTTTGGCACGCAGGCAAAAAACAATACTAATAATAATAGCTCTGTCCTAGCGGCGCTTTTGCAGCTGAGCATTGGGCAGATATCCTATCCATATCCATCAGTGCTATGCGCGGAGACAGCTTGGATGTGATTTGCCAAGCCTTAGGCATGTCTGTATGCAACGCCGTGGCATGCGTATGTTTTCCTGGTACCTGGCATGATGTTGGGCAAGCCTGTTTGTTGTTGCAATTGCTCGTGTATTATTACAAATTATTGGGTAAACTAGGTTTTTTCTATTAGCTTTTTGGTTTTTATTGTTTTTTATAAGCTCATCTCCACGCATTTCAGCTTGGGGCAGGCCTGATGATAAGGCCTGGCCAGGCCATTTAGTGTCAAACAGAGCCTTTTTATCAAATACGGTAGCCCTTTATGACAAGGCCTGCCCCAAGCCTTGAAGTTCCTTCTTCCCTTAATAAGCTGTACAATTTTATGGCTTATATAGCTCCTACATATCTGTGTATGTTCCGCTGTAGCTTGTAAAAGTATGGCAGTCTGAATTTCCTTCATTTGGGCGCTGGAACTCCACTACAAAAGAACGGGAGCACGGTGGTGTGGTGGGCAAGGCAAGGTGTGGTGAGCAATGCCCCAAAAGTGAACCACAATGGGTGTGCCAATGGCTTAATGGTGAGCGCAAGTAGGAAAGAAATAGACAGGTAGCTGCAAATTGCCACAAACCCTAAATACCCTTAACATCGCTCTTCTCACTGCGGATATATGACGGCGTCAGACAGCGTGGTTCCTTATTACAGCACCTGTCACACAAAACGCCTGTGTTATGCTCCAAAGTCTGTCCGCAAGGCTCTAGCTAGGTTGCAAGGGGTCCTTGACGCCAGTTGTGGGTGTGTGGTGACGACGTTGCTCATCTTGAAGGTGGGTACTACTGAATCGTGCAGATTTGCAGGAACGCGTTGGCGTTTTCAAAAAGGTAAACTATATAGTGGTAGGTGAACCGTGCATCAGTTGCGGTCTGGTCGGAGGGTGACTGACGAGTCCCACCACTTTGACCCCCCTTGCTTGGCTGTGAGAAGTCCAGACTTGGGTGCGCCATAGTCAGACGTGTGCGCTGTTATTCCATAAGGAGCAATGGGCACAATGGGTCCTCTTTCATACTCTCAACCAGCATATGCAGGGGCGAAGATATATGCATGCATTTTAGTGCATGCATGCATCAACGCCCCACCATGCCGACACAGGCGCCTGTGTACCTGCCAGCTGCTGCACCAACCCAACTGCATGACCTAAGTGCTGAAACAAGTCGGCAATCCTGACTCCAGGTGTGCTGTGCAGGTAGCGAACCACAGCCTCAACCCACCCTCAAGTCCCGCCCACCATGGCTGACCCCCCACAGCCCTTCCCCTTCCACTCCCTGCCCGAGCCCATCCTGCAGGAGGTGCTGGGGTGGTTGGATGTGGACGAGCGCGTGCGCGCCCAGGCGGTGTGCAGGCGCTGGCGGGCGGCCCTGCAGGCCTGCGGGGACCCAGCGCGGCGTGGCCCAGCGTAGTCTGGCAAAGGAACAGTGTCCAGGGCCGTATGGCAGAGTCAAGCTATGAAGACTTTGTGGCGTTCCTGACAAGCGGCAGCAGCTTGGCGTTGGCTGGCAGTGGCACACAGGTCCATCCCATCAGCAGTGGGGACAGCACAGGGTATAAGCCCCGGCTGACTCACACCACCCACCTGCGCCTCGGTGTTGACTTCACGCATTACGCATACCTCTACTTAACCGCGACCAGCGCAGTGCACCTACAGTCCCTGGAAGACGTGCACACGCACAGTATACCGGCCCCCGAATACACAGCACGCAACGTGCAGGCGGTGAGGACACTGGGGAGCCTCACCAGCCTGCAAACCCTGCAGTTGAGCTGAATAGCTGTTAGGACACCCCCTGAGACTAGGGAGCTGGGCAACAGCCTTGCCGAAGCCCTCAGCAACCTGACCAGCCTTCAAATCCTGCAATTCGACCTGAAAGGCCGGCATCTCGAGCCAGGGCCTCAACCCAGCCTGGGTGCCATGGCAGCGTCAGTCGCGGGTGGGCTGTCCAGCTAGCAGCGCCTGACCCGATTGGATTTTGCTGTTGAGTGCTTGACTGCCGAGACATGGTACTCACCGCCCAGCCTCCCGCCGCTGGCCAGACTGGCAGTCCTCCACCTGAACCTCGATGGGGCAGCCTTGCGAGAGGGGGATGGAGAGGGGTGGCTGGCAGCCCTTGACCACATGCCTCAGCTGACCGACCTGACCATTGAGCTGGAGTCCACCAGCCTGCCGAGGCGGCTACCGCTGCCAAGCGCCACTGCCCTCACCAGCCTTTACTTGTTCCTGTATGTGAAGGAGGGGGCAGCCAGTGGCGCGCTACCAGCCCTTGCGCTGCCAGCCTCCCTCAGGGAGCTGATAATCGATGGGGACAACCTGGACCCCGATGTGCCCCAGCTGACCCTGGCCTTGAAGCCGCTCACCCAGCTCACAATCCTACACATGCCCATGCTCCAAGATGTGGATCGCCGAGAGGTGCTTGCTGGCCTAGTGCTGGATTGATCGTAGTGGTCAACGGTATCACTGGGCCTCCCACGACCGTCAATCCTTCCTCACCTGCCAAGGCTGGGTGTGGGTGGGGCTTGCACCCCACCTTGGGAGCCAGAGCCCTGTGATCGGGTGCTGGACCTCTTGTACCGAGCTGTGGCTGGCCTCAAGCCCTTGGCACTCCCGCATTGTCAACCTTGGCTTGGCGCAACTGCAGAGCTTCCACTGCTTTACAACTTTACAGCTTTATAGCTTGCGTGTGCGGCTTCAGCAGTGGGTGTCACAGCAATTTGAGCCTTTGCAAAGCAGCTGAATCAGATAGTTATTGTTAATGCCATCACCAGTGCCTTATAATTCCAGTGATAGCATTCCCAGCAAAAAAGAATTCCAGCAATAATTTCAGCAGCAATTGCAACTGCGTAGCAAAACTACAAAAAACAACAGTATTGCACAGAATATACCCATTGACAATTGAAATCATTTGTGGCTTGCAATGTTTGAGCAGCATCCATACGTGACATTCAATATGAGGTAGTTATCCTTGAGCCAATATTATCAGCAGTTGTTTTCTTGTTCTACATTGATGAAAGCGTACCGGTACCATTTTGAAATTCACAATAGCCAATTAAATTTGATTGATTGTCGGCGAGGTGGAACATGCCCTGTTGATTGTCTAAATACGCCTCTTTGCGTAACGCAACGTAACGGTTCCCTTCCTTCCTTCCTGTGTGTGTTGTGCCTGGCTGTCACCTGTGGGCGTTTTCTTTCCTTACTCTCTTTCATATGGTATATGCATTGCACAATTTGGAATGAACTATTTGCCCACGCCATCACAGACGAGCCTGGAGGCATGCATGAATGTAGGAGCCTCTCTTGAGGCTAGTATGTTGTTGTGGCTCCTGGACCAGAGAGTTGATTCATGACAATGTCATGCAGTGTACAACTTAAAAGCCTCGCCAAACATTTCTGATACCTGGCAGCCAAATTGAATGGTGTCAAATTATTTTGTATTTTAAAACGAAACCCAGTAAACAAAACCAAGTCCCAGCCTGCCAGTGGTAGTAACTGACGCTCTGTACACTGTGGCAGCCATACCTGCACAGGGCAGCCATGCTGCATGGTATGCCAGCCAAGAGATTGCCATCAATGATTTGTGTGCACCCCATTATACCAGACGCCCTTCGCTTCCTCACTTCTAATGGCAGTGCGGCATCCGAATATGGTTTACACTTAGCCTAATCTATAGACGAGTGCCGGAAAGCGCCCCTGCCCCCCTCCCCATGTCTGCCGCACCCCTGCGCAGAGCAATATAAAACCTTAAACCCTAAACACCCTCTGCCAGGGCATGAGACCCATTAACATGCTCCACCCCAAACCCCATCTCGTCAAAACACCCAAGGAAAGGCGTACCCATCCACAAAAACCAGCAAACCCTGAACCCTAAACCCTAAACAGCTGGAGCGCGCAGCAATCGCTGGCCTGCCACCACCACCCCGCCATGGTGCCTAGTTGTAATGCTCCTCCCGTGTGATGTGAGATAAACGTTTCATCGCGCCACGATGCGGCGCAATATCCCCTCGCCCTACTTCCCCCGCACAACAGGATCCCGTGAAGCACCCGCTGGTAGCAGTCGTACTGCCTCGACCTCCATGCCTCCAGGCTGTTGCTGATGAGCCCCAGCACCACCTCATTGGTGGAAAAAGGGAGGAAGGGCGCTGGGGAGGTCAAAGTGCTGGATGAAGCGGGGAGTGTAGCGCGACCAACTCGCCACCCAGCCCGCTACAGTATCCCGTTGAGCACCCGCTGGTAGTAGTCGTACTGCCTGGACCGCCATGCATCCAGGCTGTCGCTGATGAGCCCCAGCACCACCTCCACGCACTGGCCCTCAGTGAGATGCAGGCAGAAGCGGCGCCGCAGGGCCGCCAGCACGCGTGGCCCCGATTTGAAGCACGGCGCGCCGCATGGCGCCATCATGTCTGCTAGGAGGGTGATACGGTCCGCGTGCTTGCGGCAGGCCAGGAAGCCCTGGATGCACAGGACCTGCGGAAGGGGGAGTGGGGGGGTGGAGTTCAACGGCACAGATCCTGCAGGTGTGGTGGTGGTGGTAATGGTAATGGTAATGGTGGTGGTGATGGTGTGGTGAGGATAAGGGGGGTGATCGGATGCATGGCACATCATGTTTGCGAGGAGGGTGATGCGGTCGGCGTGCTTGCGGCAGGCCAGAAAGCCGTGGATGCACAGGACCTGGGGAGGGGGAGTGGTGGTGTTTGTGTAAGGGAGGGGGGAAATGAGGCGCAGGACAGTGGCGGTGGTGGTGAAGGGGGGATGCATGGTACTGTCTGAGCGTGGAGGGTGCGGTGGTCCACAGGTATCCAATCATCATGGTCAGAGTGCTTTGCATAAAGTACCAACTACATTGCGCACTTGCTCGCCCTACTTAACCCTACCCAAACCCTCCCCCACACCCTACCTTGAAGTAGCCAAACAGCTCGCTCCCTCTCCCCTCCGAATTTGAATCCATCACCTCAAGCAGCTTCCGCGTCAGATCCCAAAACCCTACTAAACCCTACCACACCCCTCCCCCAAACCCTACCTTGAAGTAGTCAAACAGTTCGCTTGCCCTCCCCTCTGAGTTTGAGTCCATCACCTCTAGCAGCTCGCGGGTGAGCTTGAAGGGGGCGGACTCAAAGTTGACACCCCCGGGGGAATTGGAAAGCATGAACCCAAAATCAATGTGGATAATGTGTCCCGCGTCGTCCAACAGGAGGTTTGCGTTGTGCCTGCAAGACAAGGCAAAATCATAGGACATAATGATGGCATTAGGTGGTAAACGACAGAAGCATGCATATACCGCATTCATGCTATGTGCTGAGCAAGTGTTGGCCTGAATAAGCTAGGGTTTAGGGTTTAAGGTTTACCTGTCCTTGATCTGCAGCAGGTAGGTGACCAGGGAATATCCAGCCATGGACTCAACAAATGCGCGCTGGGCACAGGTGAACTCGGGCGTGCCCTGCAATGGTGGGGAGGGGGAAGGGTTAAAACAATCCCTAAACCCCGAGAACCATCACTCAGGCATGCCCCGCAGAGAATTGATGAAAACCCGCCATCCAATACATGGCTGCTACTACAATTGCTGTGGTTCACTTCTGCAACCGCTGCGCAAAAGGAGCTCCAGCGGCTGGTCCTTGGTGTCTTTTCTAGATATGATTACACTGTTTATTGCCAATTTACCTCTGTGAATTTTGCGCAGAAGAAGTCCCTGAGGCTGGTCCCCGGCGGCGTCTTTGCCTTGATGTTGTGGATGGACTGCGTGTCCGGGATCATCTCAATGAGCGCGGTGCGGTTGGAGGTCACAAGCACCTCGTAGGGGCAAAGCCACAGGGGAAGCTGGGCCTCCTGCAGGTGGGAGTGAAAAAATGGGTTAATGAATAGTTACCCCTTTGAGACCCTGGTGATACCCTAGTAAGACCCTGGTGAAAGCCCTAGCGACCAGCACCTCGTAGGGGCGACAGGGGGAGCTGCGCCTCCTACGGGAGAGGGGTGGAGTGGTGTTAGCCCCTTATGCACCTTAATATGCTGTGCATAATCACTAACATCCTCACCAACACCAAATTCTCGTCCTCCACACACCCTTGAAATGTTGCAAATTACTACCACACCCACCAGCCCAATTCCTCACCCCCCTCTCCCATCCACCCGCCCTGAAACTGTGGAATGCGCGCATGAACCACGCGTCACTATGTCCACATGCAACATGCCATGCCTAACCTCCCCCCTCACCCTCCACACACCCTGAAAATATCCACCCACCCTGAAAATGTCGTGGAATGCGCGCATAAACTGCACCGCCAGCAGCTCCTGCCTGCAGTCGTCACCGCTCTTCACAATCACAACACGCAGGTCCCACCCGGGGCGCCGCCCGTGGCTAGACTCACACGCGATGCGGGCGCGCTTGGCGGCAAACCTGGGGGATGGGAGTGTGGGGTGGGTGGGTGGAACCACGCATGTGGCGCTGTGCTTAGCGGCCAACCTCCAGGAGCGGTTGGGGATTGCAACAACGGTATGGGATGTTAATTTCATGCATTCCAACACTGCAGGGTCAGGGTTGCATCATGCTCACATGTGCTTGCATTTGCTTGCATGTGCACCACATACAGCCTAGGGTTTGGGGTTTCATGGGCTCCACACCGCGTGTGCAGTGCACCTCCCCCACCACCCACCACCCACCTCTCCCCAAACACCGCATCCGCCGCCAGCTTCTTGGCGTCCACCACCGCCTGCCGCCCCCCGTCGCCCCCACCCTCCGACCCCACGCTGTCGTGGCGCATGTGGGCGCTGAGCTGGGGGGTGGTGGCCAGCTGGTACTGGCTGGGGGGCCCCGCAGCCACCACCCCCGACTGCTCGGCGATGCGCGACAGGGCCTCGTCGGTGGGGATGCGGCGGTGGCGGGGCGGGTGGGTGCGGATGCGCAGGTCCACGCCGCCGTGCACCTGCGGGTGGGGTGGCGGGTGTGGGTGCGTGGGTGTGGGTGTGGACGTGGGTGTTGGTATTGGTGTCGGTGTCAACATCGCAGTGCTTCTGCCTCAAGATGCTTATGTTACGCATGGATGCCAGTCAACAATGACCCAATGTGTTTGTGCATGCGGAGAAAGACACCTACATATGGCCAACCCCAAACCCAGCATGGCCCTCCACCCACCTTGAACGTCACTTTCACGCTAGGCCCAGCCGCTGCCCCAGAGTCCTCCCGCCTCCCAAACCCCATGCGGGAAAGCAGCCCCGACCGCCGAGGGGCACCCATCCCCTCTGCCCCCTCCCCACCACCCCCGCCACCCGCATCCGGCTGCCCAGTGGTGGTGGTGGGTGTGTCGGTGTCGGTGTCGGGTGGTGGTGGTGGTGGTGGTGTGTCGTTGAGTACCTCCAGGTGGAGCGATACAAGTGGCGCCTCCCCGCGAAGGCCAGCCATGGCGGTGTTGAGGCCCCTGGAGAAGGGAGGGTGGGTGGGTGGGATGTAGGGTGGTGGTGGTGGTGCATGCATGCCATTCAGAGAATGGCGGGGCAAACATTACAACTAAAAGGCAATAGAAGGGGCAGACTCCAACCAACGAGATACCACGTGGATGGTATTGCAATGCCTGAGATGGATGAGGCGCACATCTGTCAACTTCACATAATTTCGTCTTAATCCATCTCATGACGTTGGTATCAACCCCCAGCACCCCTCACCTTGTGAAGGAATCCGACCTTGCATGCCCCCCCTTGCCCCCACTGGGCGGCTTGCCAGCTATTGCCACACCATTGGCCGACCCCAGCCCCAGCTTCTTACTCAGCTGCTTCAGCACTGATTCGCCTGTGGCGGGCTGCGGGTGGGGCGGGGGCAGCGGCTGCGAATTCGAGGCAAAGGGGGTGGATGGGGCTATGCCTAGGGTTTCGCCCCTGAGCCCTAGGGTTTCGCTCCGAGGCACGGCGGCGTGGAGGTGATTGGGGTCCGGGTGGGGGGGTGGCCGCGGGTGGGGTGCTGGGGCGGTGGGTAGCCCCAGGGGGGTGAAAGGGGGGGTGGCGTTGGGTGGGGAGGTGGGGATTGCGCCGTTGGGATGGGGATGGTAGTCGGGGGCGGGCGCTTCAGCGCTGCCGGGGCCTGGGAAAGGGAAACGCGGAGGGTGTTCAGCAGGGTGTAAATGAACTTCCTTGGTATATAGAGTGGTTGTCATATATGCAAGGTTTTTAACAGGTGCATAGGGTTTTGAGCAGGGTCTAATCGAGGACTCACCTGGCCCCGCTGCCGCGTGCGACCCCATCCTCCCCTCTCCATCCGCCCCTTCTCCCCCCTCCATGGCCTCCAGGGAGTCGGCAGTGTCCATGAGGGGATCACCATCATCACCGTTCAGCACTTCAATGTACAGCATGAAGGGGGCCTTGGTCCTGCGGGGTGTGGGGGTGGGAAGAAATGTGAAAAAAGATGGTTGGGGGGTTATGAGCACCCAGATGTACAGCATGAAGGGGGCCTTGGTCCTGTGGGTGCGGGGGTGAGAGAAATGGGAGAAATGGTGGTTGGGGTGTTATGAGCACCTTGATGTAGAGCAGAAGACTTGGTCCTGCCGTGTGGGTGGGGGGAAAAGTGATAAAGAGTAATTTTACGACTCGAGTGACTGAAATTTGAGGTCCAAACTACGTCAATATACAGCAATTCTATTTACCTACATTCCAAAACTACAGCCAGATTTGCAGTCAACCTTGCGCATGCGGCGCCAGGCAGTTCAATCCTGGCATCGAGTATGCCTTTTGTACTTTGAAGAGGGCCGAAAATCCCCCTCCAACCACACACCTCCCCAACACCCACCATCCCACCCACCCACCTGGAATTGAGCAGCACACTCTCCTTGTGCGCCAGGCGAAGCACCCTGTCGTTGTGCCTACCCATGGGGAACCACACAGCCACACCGCTGGCAGCCGCGTGCGCAATCTCCCGGCTGATGGCCTCGAGCGACTTGCGCAGCGCCCAGCGGCGGTCCTCGGGCGCAAAGGCGGTGAGGCGGGAGGAGGCCTCGCACAGCACCTGCGGGTGGTGGTGGTGGTGTGTGTGTGTGTGGTTAAGGGTGGGCAGGTAGGTGGACATGTATGAGGACAGAGGATCGTAGAGCATTTGCTGAAAGTGTATGTGTGGCCGTGAAACTGTATACACCCCGCTGGGTGTATACGCCCCACTTCCGCCCCCTTCCATTCATGCATGTCGGCTCAGCAAGTCGTGCACCCACCCGTCCCCCCAGCCCCCATCCACAAAGCCCCAGCGTTGTGGTTTGTCTTCGTCGCGTCAAGGAGGGTTAAGCGGCGGGCGTGGGCTGGATTACTACATGCCCCCTCCCCACCTCCAACATGTGGCCACATTGCAATGTGTACACCCTACCCCACCCCACCCAAAAACCCATCCCCTCCCACCCACCCACCTCCACAAAGTCCAGCGTGGCGCCAAAGGTGGTTTGTCGTAGTCGGGGCGAGGAGGGGGGGGAGGCAAGGGCAGCTCGCTCATCGGAGCTCGACACAGTGCCTGGGCCCCCGCCTGCAGAGGGTGGTGGGGGCAATCAGTGGGTGTGGATGGTTGGGGGGTATACAATGGTGAATAGGCTGTGTAGGGTTTAGGGTTTAGGGAGGCAGGGTGCCAACAGTAAACGTGGAAAAAAGGGAACTCAGCCTGTACAATGTGCTCCGTCTCCATTTTGACCTAAGGAAACCTTCATACTAGTACACAAGTTTTGCCTTCATCTGTACATCGTACACTGGCACCTCCCCCCTACAAGGTACCCTCACCAGCAGGGCGTCGGGCTGCGCCCAAGCTGTCTGCTGGACCCCTCGCCCTCGCCCTAGCCCAACCCTACCCAGAACCCTACAACATACCCCATCAGCACCCCCCACCGCTCCCATCCTCCGCACCCCTAACATACCCTCGCCCTGCTAAAACATTAACCCCTTCCCCTCCCCTACATTCCACACCCTACCCACATGCTACCCGCCCTCGCCCAAACTGAACCCTACCAGAACCCTACAACACACCCCACGTACCCTCACCCGCGGTGAGGCTGCGCTCCAGCAGTCCACTGACCCCCTCACCCTCGCCCAGGTCGAACTTGAGGCGCCTGTAGCGGTCCTGGTGCAGGGCCATGGAGGGGGCGGGAGTGGGGCTGAGGGGCAGGGGGCGATCGGGGGACATCGGTGGGGGGCTGCGGATGGGGGGATGGGGAGGTGGTTGGTGGGTGTGGGGTGTGGAGGCGTGCGGAGGATTGCCAATGATGCACACATCTGCTCAGCCCCATGCATTGGACAGCCTGCAGAGCAAATGATCCCCTCCAGGCCCTATCCCCCGCATGCTGGAGGTAGATGCACACTTTAAAGCCCTCGTCAAACCCTAGCACATGCCTTCATCTCTCCCAGCAAGCAGGCAAATCCCTCAAGCCCCTTGCTCCACACACCACCTCCACTACGCCCATCCCATCGGCACCCCCGCCCCTCCCCCTTCTATCGAAATATTACTCCACGAATACTACAGCCAGGATCCCCATGCACCCAGGAGGAAGGATGCACACCCTGAAACCCTCCTGGAAACGCTTCCCAAACCCTTATTCACGCACTCGACAGCCCCTGGCGCGCAAATGAGCCCCTCCAGCCCCTGGTCCCCATGCATGCTGGAGAAGATGCCCTCGCCCAGCCCATCAGGTGACGTGGGGCGCGACAAAAAGTCGGTGGGTGAGGCGCAGCCGCTGCGGGGGTCCGCGGGGTCTGGCGACAGCCAGCGGTTGGGGGCGGAGGGGGGGCCCTGGCCGTCGGAGCTGGTCCTGGTGGGCCACCTGGGGGTGGAGTGGTGGTGGGTGGGTTTGGGTTAGGCGGTGATTGGTGGTGGCTGTGTGTGTGGGTGGACGAATGATGGTGGCTGTGGGTGGGTGGATGCTGGTGTGTACATGCGTGGGGTTGTCGGTGTTGGTCGCGGTGCCGTGTGGGTGGCTGCGGATGTTGGCATGCGCTCATGCAGGGCACTCAACACCTCAAACCCTAATCTAGGGTATGTAGCCTTGCCCTACCTCTGCGTGCGGAAGTTAGGGCTGAATGTTGGGCTGCCCAGCGGCTTGGATGGCTGGGGGCTGAGCGGCAGCAGCTTGGTGTCCCGGAAGGGGGGCTCCTGCAATCCCAGGGATGGTTCTGTGTTACTACATTTGACATGATTGATCGATTAAGGACTATTAAGAGTCGCGGGGATGGTGTGCGTACCCAGGGATGGTACCGGTATGGTAACAATGCATGGATCCCAGGAATGGTGCATTATGATGGGGATGACTTGGGAATTCAGCAATCACAATAGGGATGGTGGTGATGCCAGAAATGATGCACCATATCTTCAATTCCAGACATGTAGTTCTGGCACAGTGCATTACTGCTGATGGTACTGATCTCATGAGAGTAGGGTGTAGGGTCCGGGGTAGCGTGTAGGGTGTAGGGTCTTCCAAACCCTAACGAAGGGTCCTGCGCCTCACCCAGTATCCCTCCAGCGCCGCGCGCTCACACCTGTCCCGCAGGTCAGCAATGTAGCGGTTGCGAGGCTGGTCCTGGGAGATGGCCAGCAGGATCCAGTACACCTGCCACATGACAAACCCTGTCGTACACTGTGCCAAAGAACGATGGGGTGAAAAGAGACTGGCGTTCAAGATGCGCAGTGCATTCAAATGACAAGTTTGGTTGGCTTTTGAACGCAGCCGAAAGCAGCCGTGAAAGCAGCCGGGCTGGCCTACACAGCGACAGGCAGCTCGGCGCTGACAATAGCTACACCACTTGCGGGTACTGCACTAATTTGATGGACCATCCCCTGTGGTGTGGTTTTGGTGGAGTGCACAGTGCACCTGAATACAGCTCCGAGGAAGCCGCATTGTCTTGTTACCTCCATCACCGCCCTGCATGACCTTCTAGCCTACACCCGCCTACCCAGCCTTAGCCCATTGTCACATCTGAAAAAAAGCTAGATGTTATATTGTCCCACCTAAGGGGGTTTGGAGAGGGAGTTGAAAATTGGCAATATGCATGCATATGGGAAATTGCCCATACATGGTAACCTGTGAGATCCGTTGGCTTCGCCGTAGGTTTTCTTCTCTTCCCTGCTGTCGTTGACCGCGCTGTGGTTACATACCTTGGGGGCGATACATGGCAACTGTGCACACATGTAAACCACCACCCGCTCCATGTAATCGGCCTGGTATCCAACCTCTCCCTTCCAAACGATGCTCTCCCATGAGGGGCTACCAGTTGCTGCAATATGCCCTTGACCCATGCATTTTCTTTGGGCTGATCCCCCCCCATTTCCTCTCCCAATAGGATGCCTTCTCACGAGGTCTATGCTAGCTCCTATGCTGCCTCAACCCTGCACTTCTCCTTGAAATCCCCCTATGCATTGCGTAGCTTGACCGCTATCCTCAGCGACTGCACGCACAAGTCCACCAGCCCGCGCTCCTTAACGCGCTCCACCATATGCCTGGCCACAATTTCTCCCTAAGGATTTCTTCCCATGAGATCTATGCGCAGCTGCTGCAGCTCCTTACACACGCCAATGCCGTTACATCCACCCGCCCCTAAGATTTCCCCCACCCCTACACCCCCACCCCTCCGCACCGCCTACCTTGACCGCTATCCGCAGCGACTGCGCACACAGGTCCACCAGCACGCGCTCCACCGGGTGGCCCGGCTTCTGCACCAGCAGCTGGCAGATCTGGGACAGGTACTGCTCCACGTCGGCCTCGTGCAGGCTGTACATGCGGTTGCATAGGTAGTCCTGCACCCCCGGGGAGGTGCTCTTGAACAGGTACCTGCAGAGGGTGGGCAGGGGGCATTGGCAGGTGGGTGGTGCCCGGGCTAAAGTGTGGTTGCTGGTATTGTTGGGGTGCACAGGTGTTGTTGGAACCCTGGGGAGGTGCTCTTGAACAGGTGCCTGCAGGCAGGGGTGTTGTTGTCGATAAGGTGGTGGTGGTGGTGGTGGTGGTTCGTTGTTTGGTGCACGGAGGTGTGGTGGTCGGCCTCTACATGCGGTTGCAGAGAGGAAACCTTTACACTGGGGAGGTGCTCTTGGACAAACGCTTGCATAGGAGGCCCTTGTGAAGGGTGATTCCCGCATGGCCAAGGGCGGCACCCTTGATTTACGGGGTGGGTGCTGGTACGGTACCATATGCACTCATGCACTTTTTGGGAGGTGATCAGGGTGCTGCAGGGAGAGAAGGTGCACAGCGTGCGTCCAGCTGGGTTGTACTGGTGGGAAAGGGCAAGTGCTGGGCCCCAAGGGGTGTGACTAGGTAGGACTCATATATGCACCCAATATGGTATTTCTTGGTTTCCTGTCGCCAATAGTGATGGCCAGCTGGGTAGTGAGCTTGGTACAGGGTCAGTGCTGGTACTCGTGGTGCAGTGTGCAGTGGTGTCAGAGGTTGTGCTTGCTGACAAGACATGTGGATGGGTTGTTGCCATCGTGAAGTAACCTGCAGGTTGCTGCCCACATGTGACGCAGGCGTAACCTTGTTGGAAAGGTATTGCCAGTGTCTGGTGGCAATACCAGGCGCCTGGCAAGGGTATGGGCAGCACCTCCTGATCACACCTATCAACCCTGCGCCCCCACCTGATCCATACACATGGTGTGCACAATGCTCCCACTTGCCAGCACAGGCTATGCACACTTACGTCGTGGCAATCCATGCGTCAAAGAAGTCCGAGTCGAAGAACCGAAGCAGCAAGTCTGTCTTGCCTCCCTTATCAGTCATTTCGCCAACGACTGGGAAGGTCCCCGTCACATTTTGAAAACCCAAACCCACGCCCCTGCCCTAGGCTGCCATCACAAGCTCCACAAAACAAACAGGCTTAGGATAGATATGGGCAAAAGGGCCGTCGTTTTCTGAGGATCGACAAACACGTTTGGAATCGCCTGTGAGAATGCAGGTGTGCCAATAGGTTGCAATGGGTTCAAACACGTGCGTTTTCGACCCAGTCAGGATAGCCAGCGGTGCGCACGCCAATGCCGGCGTTCTCTCCCTAAAAAAGACTTGCTGACTCCCTTCCAAAGTATGCCGCAGTTTGCCGTGTGTACTGCACGGTTTTCCTTTGGCGGTGGGGAACACCGCATCCATGACTGCAGTAAGCTGGGAGATACACCCTATTACGGAAATGGGGAGGAAGTTACGGGCACCCCAGCACAATGCATGCATGCATCTTCGTGGATTGAACGCCCAGACGGCCTCTGGCGCTTGGTTCATTCTACAACCTGTATATAGCACTGCCTGGTGGGTTCGAGCGTCTCAGCGTTGAGCAGAAGCGGGGCCGCGGCGCTAGCCGCCCTCTAAGTTGACAAACTATATTTAAGGTGCAGATAAAAGGCACTTGTTTTTTGGTAGTTTAGGTAGTTTCGAAACAGCACCTGCTCATAAACAGTGTAAGGCCTTTTCCATTCTCAGGCTCGGTAGTGAGTGCCTGGACGTACTTCCCGTGATGACGTGACACAACAGCTTTCACACTTTTTGTTCTTCTAGGAGTGCAATTAGCTTCTGTGAACCCTCCCAAGTCCAGGACGGCAAGGACCCCAAGCACACAGTGATGTGACTTCTCTTGCTACAAGAAGCAGCCTTTGCTGTACTGCGGCACGGGACCCTGTTCAGCGTCTACAGCTTAAGGACTCACGCACTTGGGGTTTGGTTATCACCACCACCTTCTTGCACGATGACCCACGTTGTTTGGGCACCTTCCCATGGGCCAGCTGGCCACTTGTGCCACTCACAATACTTGGGGGCTTTCTTCAAAATTCACGTATTACACCCACCAGTTATCCTTATGACACTGGGGCGGAATGGCTAAGCACAGCATCCCATTAACAAGGTCAAACGCACAGCCACTTACTCCGTGCGCAAGCCGAACAGGTCAGTCAACCCGCCAGTAATTAACCATGGCAAGGCAGCGTATACCAAATTTGCAAACTCAGCAGGCATCAGCAGGCATGGAAACTTATCAGATTGAGTATCCGGTACCAGGCCCTTTGGCAAAGACTATGGTGTTTGAAAAATATGTCAGAACAGGGCTGTTGTGCATGGCCAGCACCAAGCACAGCTTTTTGATATTGCATTGCTGTTGGTGAGGCACATTGGATTCAAAGCTTTACCCACGAACTTGGGCTGTTGGAACCTGGACAAGGTTTCCGCTGCCCCCGTCCATTGAGGCAGCCTGAGGGGCAGGCCATCATCATCATCATCATCATGTTCTGGACTTTGTTTTGGCGGCAGCTGTCGGCGGTAGTTGTTGCCGCGCGCGCACAAGCCAGACAGTGGTCGTAGCAGCTACTCCCATACTGCAGGGAAACATAGGATGTTAGGGTTGCATCTGGAATACTGCTGAGGTGAACCCTCCTGCATACGCGCGCTGGCATGGTGGCAGCTGTATGTATACTACATGCTTCAAGCAAAGTGAGCAGATGGGGTTTTCACTTTCGTCAAAATGCATTCGTTAGAGGTCAAGAAACCCATCAAAGGCATATCAAGACCGGTCGACTGCTGCTGGGGATGTGGCTGCAGGCAATAGATATTCGAATACCGACCGAATTCAACTGACTGCATGCACCTAGTTGCCATGCATATGCATGGCACACACCTTCAGCTCCCTGAGCGCTTGAGCTCCTCCACGTAAAGCTCCCCACGCGCCTCACAGAAAGCGATGAACTGGGGCAGGAGCAGCCAGAACTCCCAGGTGGGCTCCTGGCCGACCAACGTCAGCACTGCCCCCACAGACAGGACCAAGCTCAGGCAGAAGATGGCCCTCGCCGCGTCTTTGGCGGTTGCTGCGCTGTAGTCCACGATGTTTTGGACTGACTGGACAATGGAGACCACGAGAGCTGCTTGGCCAAGCTCTGTCGCGAATGGGATGTGCAGCACGCCCAGCTCGGTGGCAAGATAGGTGCCAGCAAGTACCAGCGACCATGTCCCACCCACCCACCACAAAGACGGAGACACCTGCAAGCGGGGCAAAGTAGTAAGTGCACTCGTGCTTCAATAGATGAGAGGTGATCACGCTGGTGAAACTGCCCTGCCTGAAGCCACCTTACCTCTTCCAGCTTCGCTGTGTCGTACGAGATGGTGAACCTGGCTGCAAGGTCCTGCTGGGAGAGGCGTAGGCGTTGGAAAGCAGCACCGATACTGTTCTGACGCCTTTCCGGCTGCCTCATGGCACACACCTTTCGAGGTGTTTGATGGGTACGTGTGAGAGAGGGTGAATGTCTTGGAACGGCTTTGACCATCGAGGTTCCTGTTGGAGTGCCCGAACGGGGCCATGCGTTGCATGCCGTCACTGTGCTCGTCTGAGCCTGCATTGTAACAAACAAACGAGGGCTGCCAAGACCCAAATCAGGAAGAACCCAAATGGGTCTGCTACACCAGACTCTGATGTAAGGGGGGAAGGGATCCTCTAGTGAGGAGGCTTTGCTGAGAAGCCAAGAGGAAATATTCCTTGCTGCCTTCGCCCACTACTACTACCCACTTCAAACCAGACTTTAAAGTGGGTCCAAGAGGCTTCGATTGCCTCGTATATAGGCCGTCCTCAACAGGTTTCGCGAACAGTGACGCTGGGATATTTTAAGCGGTCGCCAAAACACAGTGCTCGCCAAAACACCTCAGTACTCACCTCACCGCATATGACTCACCACTGCTGCTACTGCTGCAGCATGCTGGTGGCCCTGCAAGTCCCTCCGACGCAAAGGTACATATATGGCGGGTTCTCGTAGCCTATCGACGTGATGTGACAAACTTTGACCCCAAGTAACACCGCTGGATTGAAGGCGTGACCATTTAGGGCATGCATGCAACAATGCATGCATGCAACATTGTGTGAACCACCGTGAACCACAGTCACTGGCCCAACTATGCATCGCCGTGCTTACCAAGCTGTCAACCTTTTACGCATATACTTGGGTTGCACTGCCCGTTAGTGCACCAGTGCAGTGCCACAGCCCTTTGGCCTCACTACCAATGGAGAACTACACAAGTCTCACCTGCTGTCTTCACATATGACTGGGTAAAGGCCGCGTCAATTGCTCCTTTGCATGGTATTAAGTTGGACGCTGCCAACTCCACCTGAAGGACTTTTATCTGTAACGAAAAGCTGAACATGACAGGTGAGGCGCATGGAACCCTTTGAGGAGCAGCTGCGCAAAGACAAGGCAGGCAAAACCTTGGAGAGCTACTCGCTGTTCGCACTTGGCATCGCAGCCAGGGGAGGGTGCACACCAGCCAGGCTGCGGCTGCAGCTTATGAAAGTAGGGGTGGCTTGGATGTGTGGCATGCATGCTCACACACACCGCACATGCATGCATATGGCGCAACCCCCCTGCCCGCATAATTAGGCTGTTCATGTCTCTCTCAGGCAACCAACATATCATAATCAGATGTAATGTTTTGTAACTTGTTTTAATTGTTTTGCATCTGTAACCCATCCCCCCAGGAGATCTCCGACTTCCCCCCCCCACCACCCACCCAGCCGCCTCGCCCTGACCCAGCACAGGTTGATATCGAGGATCAGACAGGTACAACTACCCTAACAATAAATTAACCGCAGTTTCACACATGCTTATCATGGGCAAGCAACTGACTCGCAACGCCATGCATTCGTGTAGCGCCTGCAGCAGTGCTGCAAGCGATACACATCATTAGGGCTGCTGGGGAAACCAACGTGGATTGAAGCTAAGCAAAAAGACTTGTTATCTTTAGCCTCTTGTCGGGGATTGGGTCAGTCCTGTTTGAAACGCTGGGCTGAACCCTAACTAGGGTATGGGTTTGCAGGTTCGGAGGGCGGGAGCCAGGCAGGGGGAGCAGAGGCAGGGGAGGGACAGCACCCGAACGTGGCAGAGGGGGAATAACCCTAGGGCTTGCCGCAGCACCCACGTGCGGCCCAACTTCTGATCTCCAGTGGAAAGGAAAGGGGGCTGTTGGAAAGGAAATGAGCGTCAAAGTCGGTTATCTTTTCTAGGGTATTGACCCTCGGCCAGTGAGATGACTGGGCGGGCCTCTGGGCGCAGCCTGTTTCGCCTGGCGCACCAATGGGGCACCGCAATGACCTCACCACCAGTACCAGCACCAGCGGGACCAGCAGCAGCCACCGCCACCATCGCCAAAACCCTCCAGAAGGGTATTCGCACCCTCACCGCACCCTACCGCCCATGGGCGGCGCCAGGGCGGGGCCACCCCCCCACCCCACCTCACCGCCCAGCCTTCACCACCGCCCAGCCCCCACCCCTGCCACCCCACCCACCCACCCTCCTCCAGCGCATCACCCCTGGCAGGAAGGCCGCCATCGCCACCGCCGCAGCCACCGCTGCAACCACAGGGGTGGTACTATATATCGTGGCAGCAGGGGAGGACACCGGGGCCGGAGCGGTGGTGGGTTCCATCCCGGGGACCATGCGCACGCTGGGGTGGTGCCTGGGGGCGGGCTGGGCCTACCGCCAGCTCAAGCAGAGGTACCCGGAGGGCGAGGGAGGGGAATGCAAGGTGGGACTGAAAACTCACAAATATGTTGCTTTGTAATGAGCCCTGGCGCGGGTCTTTTGCCTGCTTTATGAGTCGCCCAGGGGAATCATGGGGACGCTGGGTGGTGCCTGGGTGTGGTCTGATCGCCAGCTGTCAAGCAGAGGTACTCGGATGGCGGAGGAGGGGAGTGCAAAGATGGGGGCAGAGCCCTGTGGTGGCATTATAAACTTGCTGAATTTCATTTTTTAAAGTACATGAATGAATGGAGTTACTTGTTTAGTGCAACAAAATTATGTGTGTGCTTGATGTTTTATACAAAAGGCAGCAACTAGTGCAGGTTTTCCTTCGACAGTAGGGATTCGTCATAAACTCACCCATCCCCACACCCCGACACCCATCTGGGCCCGCTCCACCTCGCAGGCTGCCTACTCCGAGGTTCACCAGCGCTATGCTGCCAAGCTGCTTCAGCTGTGCTCCGCCAACGGTGGCGTGTACATCAAGGCGGGGCAGCTGGCGGTGTCCATTGCGAGCGTGCCGCTGGAGTACAGGAGGTGGGCGGGGTTTGTGCTGGGGTGCAGGTTTACCAGGCCAGGATATACATGCAGCGGTGCGGCTTTGCCTGTGTCTTCTGGGGCCTTGTTTTGGGCTGAAGTCCCAAGGGAAGGAGATAGAGGGGCGGGGCAGGGTTTGGGCTGTGGATTTCTAGGACCGCGGCCCACCCCCTCCCTCCCCTCCCTCTAATTGCGCCCCTCCCTCCCCCCATGAAACCTGGAGGTGCTCCCCGGGACCATGCCCCTCCCCAGCCTGTTTTAACCACAAACACACACCTCACCCCCTCCACACCCATTACACACAACCCTCCTTCCCCTCCTCAGGACCCTGGAGGTGCTCCAGGACCGCGTCCCCCCCCGCCCATTCGCCGAGGTGGACCGGGTACTAGAGCGCGAGCTGGGTGCCCCCGCCCACACCCTCTTTGCGCACTTTGACCGACAGGCAACCGCAGCTGCGTCGCTGGCGCAGGTGCACCGCGCGGTGACGCATGGCGGGGAGGAGGTGGCGGTCAAGGTGGGTAGGTTATGGCGGGGGCAACATGGGGAGGGAGGTGTGGGGAAATGGAAGGACAGGGGGTAGACCATGTACTTCCAGGCGAGCTAGGTGTGCTTGCTTACCCTGGTTAGGGTATGCACTGTGGCATTAGCGACAGGCCACCCTGGCAGCGTCGCTGGCGCAGGTGCACCGCGCGGTGACGCATGTGGGGGAGGAGGTGGCGGTCAAGGTGGGGTGGTGGGGATGGAAGGGAAGGGGTGGTGGTGGTCGGGTACGATACTTACCGCCAGGTGCAGCCTCTCTTTCACAATCCAAAGACCTCCAACTACTTTGCCTTATACTTATTTACCAATCCCCAGATGCAGCCTGGGGAGCCATAGCACGCTACACAAAAGTTTTCTTACTCCCACTCTCCCAGTTTTCCAATCCCCAGGTGCAGTACCTGGGACTGGAAGGATCCGTGGTAGCAGACCTGGCCACCCAAGCAGCCCTCACCCAAGCAGCCAAGCCATTTCCCCCCTGAATATGCCAAATATTTTAAAATATCTCTCACCATCCTCGTCGTGGCCTTAAGTCAGTTTTATCATATTATCTAAATTCCGAATCCTTCATTTTCTAATATATTCAGGTGCAATACCTAGGATTGGAAGGATCCGTAGTAGCAGACCTGGCCACCCTCTCCGCCCTCACCCAAGTAGCCAAGGCATTCTTCCCGGAATTTGAACTCGGCTGGCTGGTGGTGGATCTGCGTAAGAACCTCGCCAGGGAGCTGGATTTCGCCCAGGAGGCGGACAACGCGCGGCATTTGGCGGAATTGATGGGGGCCCGGGATGACGTGGCCGTGCCTGGTGTGGTTTCGGAGCTGAGCACTGGGCGGGTGATCACTATGGAGTGGGTGGAGGGGTGCAGGGCTTCGGATGTGGAGGGGATGCGCGGGTAAGGGGATGGGGGTGGGCACGGGAAATGTGCGCCCTCTGGCGGGTTTAGTGTGCATACCCCACGCCGTACACCACACACCACACATCCCTGCCTTTCTGATTTCAACCCTCACGCCCTCTTCACAGACTGCTAACCTATCTGCAAGTAAAACTCAGCTTGATCTGCGTTTTACCATGTAAACCCTGCCCATAGCACAGGTACCAACTGCAGGGCTTCTTCAGGTTTTGAGGTGGCCTCCTGCTGCTGGACGTTTACCCTCCCCAAAACCCTAAAAACCCCTTCAAGAACTTAAACCCTGTCCCAAACCCTACCACTGTGCAGGTACCACCTGCGGCCCCGAGAGGTTGGTCTTTTGCTGCTGGACACCTTTGCCGAGATGACATTTGTGCACGGCTTTGTCCACGGGGACCCGCACCCGGGGAACATAATAGTGCGGCCCAGACCAGGGGGGGACAGCTGGGCGAGGCGATGGTTTGGAGGGGGCTTGCATGCGCCGCAGGTGGGGGAAGGAAGGGGATGTATTGTGAGCGATACGAGACCACCTTTTGAGGGGGAGAATAATTCTGGATGTCAGAGTAATTAGAATAAATGATGGGTGTCGGATGCAGCATTTCTGGCCACAGGCCACTCCGGGGATGTGCGGTTACCAGGGCACCAATAGGCGGTGCAGAGCAAATCCGCGCTTATGTGTGCCGGGGAGTACAGTCAATTTGAGTTAAAGTGGATAGCACCGCACTGTGAAGAGATATTGTGTACTCCCCAATCCCTGTCCACCTTCGGCTCGTTTCCCACCCTACCTCCCCCAACCCCCACCACCTCCACATGTTGTGCTGCTTGACCACGGCCTGTACATGACCCTAAACCCTTAAACCCACCACCTCTGCAGGTTGTACTACTTGACCACGGCCTGTACGTCACCCTGCCCGATCAACTGCGCCTCAGCTACTGCCAGCTGTGGTGCGCATTTGTGTCGCACGACACGGCAACAGCCACACAGGTGAGGGGATGGGGGTGCCCTTGTCTAGGGTATTGTGGAAGTCACACCCATGTGCCCGTGCCTGAGGTTACGTGGTGCACTCATAGTTGTCCTATCTTGCAAAACAGGCTATAGCAAGCTTTTGTCAAAAGTTCATATGCTAATCGACTAGCACATAAAAGACTGGAGTTTAAGCTATTGAAGGGTACATCAGAACCTGTATTTAATTTGCCTAGTATACGCCTCAACACCCCTCAGCCTCATTGCCACAACCGTGTGCAAGCCCCACTCCTCCCACCCGCCCATACGACCCACCCATCCACCCCTGCAGGCCGCCACCGCCATGGCTGGGGAGCGGGGGGGGCAAATCCTGCCGCAGCTGCTGCGCCCCCGCAATTGGGCAAAAATTTCTCGCGAGGACCGCCTTCAGATGCGCAGCGCGGCAGGTGCGTGGCCCCAGGGGCCCCTGGCCTTACCCTGTGGCTCCCCGCATCGGGCAGCAGAAATGTGTGAAATAAGGGGGGTGGCCACTCTTCTTGCATCGCACCTGGGGCACGCATGCAATTGAATGACAATTGTGTTTGTCCGCACCCTTCTTCCAACGACACAGTTCAGGGCAGTGTCAGGACAGTGCTCCGTTGCAAGGGTGGCAGGCAATGTGGTTTTGTGCTGGAATGCATGCAACGCCAACTATCTACCTGCTTCCTCCCCCTCCACCTCCTAAAACCTCCTTCTTTCATGTGCTTATTCCCTTGGTGAGACTTAACCCCAGGCCACTCCTTCCTACCCATCCCACCCCACCCCCCACCCTTCCAGGCCTCAACTCCCTGGGTGACGTTGGCCGCCTGCTTGAGGCCTTCCCCCGCCCCCTGGTGGATGTGCTGCGCCTGTCAGCTGTGGTGCGACACACAGCCACGCTGCTGGGCACAACCATACACGACAGGCTGAGGGTCAACGCGGCGCAGGTGGGGTTAGTTGCTATGGTTTTTTATATGTAGGTTTAGGGTGTATTTAGGGTATTCAAGCTGAGGGTCAGCGCGGCGGAGGTGCAGGGCTTTGGTTGTTTTAGGATGTTTTAATTGTAGATTAAGGGTTTTTTCTAATGTTTTTTTAGGCTGAGCGTCAATGCCGCGCAGGTGGGGTGGGTCGGTGGTTCTTTTGCCCCAAGGAAAGGAGCAGGTAGTAGTGGCTGTGTGGATAATGGTGCCGTGCGGCAATCTGGCATGTGCCTGTTTAGGGTCTGATCAGGGTGCCGTATGGACACACGCTGGACACATGTGTTGGAGTTGTGGAGGACAGGTATTTGCAATCAGGCATGCCAATAATACCATTTGTTTGGAAGTATTGAAATGGCTGCTAGAATTAGCTTTGCCCTAGCGCAAGCTGTCCAAGGGCTCATCCTTTATGCTTTTCCTACCATGCGATTGTGGATGCATCCCTCCGGGGGCCCGCACGTAATGTAATGCTGGTATGTTATGCCAGCAACTGACATGTGCCATCACCACTCAAGTCCCTCACCACCCACCACCGCAGGCGCTCCGGGGCCTGTCATTGGTGCGCGAGGGCAGCGGCGGCGTGGGGGCGGTCGAGGACATGCGCTCCCGCAGGGTGCGCGCCATGCTCACCCTGCGCATCTACGCCATGCGCTGCCTGTTCTGGGTGGTGGGGGTGGTGGAGGGGGTGGTGGAGCGGCTGGCGGGGGAAGGGGGGCCGGGCTGAGGGCTGGAAGAGGTTCCTATTTCTGCCCTGTTCCTATTTCTGGATGAGGTGCAGGGGTGTTGTGGATGGTGGAGGAGGGGGACGGGTGGGGCTGAGGGTGGGTTGTTGGGGGAGGGAGGCAGCCAGTGGTGGGGGATCGATAAGGGTGTGTGGCGACTGGTCGGGGTTTGGGGGCGTCTATCCTTTCTGGTTAGTGAGGGCGTGCTTTGGGGTCTCAGGCGTGAGTGGGTGAACCCAGGAGCTTGGTAATTCCACCAACCGGGGAGGCGGTGTTCATTTTACACCTTAGGATGGTGGTGTACCCGTATCTATCGGGATCCCAGGCGCTAGTGTTGCAGGCGCTAGTTGTTGAACTAAGTGACTGCGATTTTTTGTGACCGTTGCCATTTCAGGATTGTTGCCAATGGAGGTGCATTGTGACCAGTACAAGTGTTTCAACACAAAATTACAATATTAGAAATAGAAATCGAATAATAATAATAATAATACAAGATTAACTCCTTGCCACTTTTTATGCTGGGACCATTTTGTAAAAATACAGGGAGTGCATTTTCTACCTCTGTCCCTCCTTGCAAGCGAGGATGTTAAAAATGTGATACAAAGGGTGTTTGCAACCAGACTTGCAACGCTTTTGCAGACACCCAGTTCTCGACGTGAGCTTTAGTGTTGAACCATGAGAGCCTGCTTTTCGTCGTCAAGCCAATAGGGGTGGGCAAGCGCTGCTGCATCGACCCATCATCGCGAGAACACATCTGGTGGCCATCTATTTACCAAGATGACGACGGTACCTGTGGCGAAGAGGGGCGAACACTACCAGTATGTCCACGAAAGACAACGAAAAATCATTACGCGTACCGGCAACTGTGTGAATAGCGCCGTTTTTAAACCGTACATGCATCTGCAGTTCGTATGTGGCATGACTGTTCACTTTCCCATCCTCCCTCCACTGGATGTTTGGCGATCAGTGGTCACGTTGCAATCATATTGCTGCCCATGTGTGTTTACACCGGGTGGTTGTTGCAGGGAGAACTCGAAAAAGCGCGATGTGAGGACCATGAACATGGAAGCCGCAAAGGCGGTAGCAGATGCTGTACGGACCTCGTTGGGACCCCGCGGGATGGACAAGATGGTGAGGCTGCGAACCTTTTCTTATGTCAAAACAAGACGACGCTGCTTTTTACGCACTCCCCATAGCCTCCGCTGCTGCGATTTGCACCCAATTTCTAATGCATGCATATTGGAATTGCCCAGGTGTGCCTGGCCGACGGCGAAGTGATCATCACGAACGATGGCGCAACCATCCTGAACAAGATGAGCGTCACGCAACCAGCTGCAAGGATGCTGGTGGAGCTCTCCAAGTCACAGGTGCGCTGCCTGCCTTTTGCTCACTTTCCATCCCTGGGTTTGGCCAACTCAGCAACTCCCCACAGTCTGAGACACTGTGTATTGTACCTTGCCCTCTACAGGACCTTTTCAAACCCATTGCACCAACTCCCACAGGCCTGAAATCTTGTGTGTCTTGTGTCCGCACCCTGGAGGACCATATCAACTCCAATGGAGCATCCCCACCCAACCTGAAACCCTGTGTGCGCCTTGCCTTCTCCAGGACGTGGTGGCTGGTGACGGCACCACCTCGGTGGTTGTCATCTGCGGGGCGCTGCTGAAGAAGTCCCTAGACCTGCTGGACAAGGGCATCCACCCGACAGTCATCTCAGACGCCTTTGGCAGGGCCGTGAACAAGGCCATGGAGGTGGGTGTAGGGATCTCCACGTGTGGGGCATGGCACAGTGCCCACCCCAACCGCGCTGGGAAACGTTGCATTGCTCAACCAGATCCACGCCAAAAATGCTGCCATCATAACTTCGAAGCTGGTGGCGGCGTGCGGTGGCGTCCCATCATCGCATGGGCTCCTCTTGGCAGCCGCGGGCAAAAAAATACGATGTCACTTCGCAAGGCCAAAAGCACACCACAGTGCCTCCACACCAAGTGTAGACACCACCCACGCCGCGCCAACTCTGTACTGCCACGTGAGCGCCATTGCACCACCACCACCGCCATCCATATGCCCCCCTCCTGACCCCTGCCATGTGGCTGCACAGGTTCTTTCTGAGGTGTCCATCCCCGTGGACCTGGCAGACAGGGAGGCGCTCATCAAAGCGGCAAACACGTACGTTGTAATATAAACCCTAAGCCCTTGAAACTAAAACCCTAGACAGGGATGCGCTTATAACATCGCCAAACACACATCTGTGACATTCTGCATTCCTGGCGCGTTTGCAAACCACTTGCCTGTGCACAAAACTGTATATCATGATGGGATGTATGTGAATTTTGTTGTGTATTCCTTGTCAACTACCGGGCGCATGGTGCTCATTTTGCCTTGTGTCTTTCCCAGGTCCCTGAGCTCCAAGGTTGTGTCCCAGTACTCCTCGCTGCTGTCCCCAATGGCGGTGGACTCACTCCTCAGGGTGCTGGACCCACAGCGGCCAGAAGTGTAAGTGGCGCAGGGTTGATGCGTACGTTCATTAGGGTTTGTGGAGGGCCTGTCGTTGATCCTCATGTTGACATGCGGACCTGCACGGCATTCCAACTCATTCCACAGGATTTTATCAGATTGTGCACAGCACTCGCTCGCATCGCGCACAACTATAGACGCATGTATGGATCACACATGTAGCTGTTCACATTCCACAATGCATCTCAACCCCTGTTCTGGCGCGATCCGTGACCCCAGCCGCCCCTTCCCCCCCTGCAGAGTGGACCTGCGGGACATCAAGGTGGTCTCCAAGCTGGGCGGCACCATCGACGACTCCGCCATCATCGATGGCATGGTGTTCGACCACAAGGCCATCAAGTCCGCCGGCGGGCCCCGGCGGGTGGAGAACGCCAAGATCGCGCTCATCCAGTTCCAAATATCGCCCCCCAAGACGGACATTGAGAACAATGTGATCATCAGCGATTACCAGCAGATGGACCGGATCCTCAAGGAGGAGCGCAACTACATCCTGCAGATTGTGAAGAAGATCAAGGCCACGGGGTGCAACGTGCTGCTCATCCAAAAGTCCATCCTGCGGGACGCCGTCACCGACCTGTCGCTGCACTACCTGGTGAGGGAAAGATACGAGACTATGGCTAGTAGAGCAAAAACAAGTAAATTACAGTGGCCTGAATGGCCTGCTGCTGCACTGCCTGGCGAGGGCAGGAAAAACACAAGATAAGCAAATACTAGAAACACAGCATAATGGGGCAATCAAGAAGATTTTGCAGGGCATTGCCACCTACCCCCTGGCCCCTATCTTGTCACCCTGCTGCACCCCAGTACACACACCACCATCCAACCCCCCCCACACCCACCCCCAGCCACTGAGCCAACCCCGCCACCCCGCAGGCCAAAGCCAAGATCCTGGTGGTGCGCGACATTGAGCGCGATGACATTGAGTTCATCTCAAAGACGCTCAACTGCCTGCCCATCGCCTCGGTGGACCACATGCGCACAGACAAGCTGGGCCATGCAGATCTGGTGGAGGAGCTGGATGTAAGTGGGGGTTTAGGGTTTGTAGGTGTAGGGTTTTATGCGTTGAAATTGGGCGGGAAAGAAGGGCCGGTCACATGCGCACAGACAAGCTGGGGTATGCAGGCCTGGTGGAGGAGCTGGATGTGAGTGGGGATGTAGGTTTGTAGCTGTAGGGTTTTATGCGTGGAAATGGGGTGGAAAGGAGTGTGGGCGCATGCGCACAGACAGCTGGGTATGCAGGCCTGGTGGAGGAGCTGGATGTGAGTGGGGGGGTGGATGGGAGTGGGGTGTAGGCTTTGTATGGGAAACTGGACAGGGGAAGTAGTGGATCACTTGCACTTGTAATCTTGGACAGGCAGGGTAGGAGCTGGAATGTTGAGGGGTGTGTAGGAGGTATCCGCCAGTGTGGCATCCACCAACCCACCCACCCCTCACCTCCCACCCGCAGGTCGGCAAGGGCAAGGTGGTGAAGGTGACTGGCATCCAGCAGCGGGGCCGCACCGCCACCGTGCTGCTGCGCGGCTCAAACAAGCTGGTGCTGGAGGAGGCCGAGCGATCCCTACATGATGCCCTGTGCGTGGTGCGGTGCCTGGTACACAAGCGCAGCCTCATCGCGGGGGGTGCTGCGCCTGAGATGGAGGTCACGTACCGCCTGGCGCAGTGGGCCAAGACACTGCAGGTGGGTGGCGGTGGTGGTTGTGGTGGTGGGTGGAAAGGTTGGGTGCGTTTTGCGCGGTGTGGCGTGCGCTGCCTGGTGCATGAGCGGAGCCTGCTTGCGGATGGTGGTATGGCTGAGATGGAGGTCACGCACAGGCTGGTGCAGTGGGCAAAGACGCTGCAGGTGGGTGGTGGACGTGAAGTGTGGTGGGGTTGGGTGGGCAGGTTGGGGTGGTCTGTGCTGCATGCATGTGACGAACCTGGCCACGGATGGTGCTGCACCTAAGATGGAGGTGACGTTCAGGCTGGTGCAATGGAATGGGGGATACAAGTGGGCGGGGTGATGGATGGGAGGAGGGTGAGAGCACACCCAAACTGGCATTCCGCCTCCAGACACGGACCGCCTAACCCCAAGACCCTCGATCCCCAAACCCTGACCCTAAGAGGGCATGGAGAGCTACTGCGTTTGCCGCTTTGCCGAGGCGCTGGAGAATGTGCTCTAAACCCTAAAACCCCTAACCCCTCGCCTCCCCAGGGCATGGAGAGCTACTGCGTGCGCGGGTTTGCAGAGGCGCTGGAGATTGTGCCCTACACCCTTGCTGAGAACGCTGGGCTTGACCCAATTCAGATAGTCACAGAGCTGCGGAAGCTGCACGCAAGCGGTGAGCGCAGGGGTGGTGGGATGTATAGGCAGCTGGCTGGAGGGGGGCATGTTTTGAAGGGCAGGTTTCCTGCGTGTATGTTTTTACTATGCTAGCAGCCGATATGATCAAGTGTGGGGCCGCATTTCTATCATACTGGTCATACTAATCCTGTTAGCGACACCACCTTGACCGCCCCCCTGCCCTGACGAGCGCTGCCTCGGCATCAACGTGCTCAGATAACACTTGTTAATTCAGATCACTTTCTCATTCCACCCCCCTGCCCCCCCCCAGGCGAGCGCTACCACGGCATCAACGTGCGCAAGGGCCAGGTGACCAACATGCTGGAGGAGAACGTGGTGCAGCCCCTGCTGGTCACAACAAGCGCGCTGCAGCTGGCAACGGAGTGCACGCGCATGATCCTAAAGGTGGGTGGGTGGGGTAAGGTGGTGGTGTGGTGTGGTGGTGGTGGAGAGGGCGGCTGCTGCGCAAGTGGGGCCAGCATGGGCCAGAATTCGCTATGTGCTGAAGGTTTCTTTTGAATTCGGCACTTTTGTGGAGGGGTGGGTGGAGGTCCAGGGTAGAGGTGGGGGTGGTTGAGGGGCAGGCGGTGCAGCTGTTAAAGGTTTACAGTTGAGGGGCATGTGGTGTAGCTGTTTAGGATTTAGGGTCGAAGGGCAGGTGGTGCATCTGATGCGGGTCACCACCAGTGCATGAGGGTCGGCTGGGGGAGGGGGCGGCTGCATTGTCGTGGTGGTGGTGGTGGTAGCTGATGCACAGCATGGGTGACTGTTTGAGGATACCGCACCCGTTCTCTTGGTGGCTTAGAAGTAGTTTTGATAGTATCATAGGCCATGGCAATGGCATGGCTGCTGTGTAGGGCTTCATAGGATGTTGGTATCTGGGTGACGAGGTCTTGCGCACACACACTGATATACAAACTGATTGAATTGGGTGCATACTCAAATGAATTCTTCTGAAGTCTTTTGAATTTCTCTGGAATTAGTTTCAGCGGTATAAGAATTAATGCGCATTCCCCTGCTTTTCTGCAGATTGACGATATCGTCCCCACCAGGTAATGACCGCACGCAAGGGCTGCCACCTGGCACCCTGGTCCCCACGCCACCTGGAAGAAGCTTCCCACACGCTCCTGCCCAACCCGGGTGTGGGGGGTACCCATGGGGGGTGGGGTGGGGGAGCGTACCTGCACCATGGCCACAGCACGAGGGCCATGGGCATGGCGTGTGTGTGGGTGCCTCAAGGGGAAGGGGTGTTACTCGGTGCCACCCCAGTGGGGGAGCAGGGGGTGGAGGGGGGTGCGCGCTGCCAATGCTCTGGTTTGGAGGGTGATGCGGCCCGCAGTTTTGGGGTTGTGACTCAGCGATTGAGATGAAGTGCATGCTTCCAGTCTCCTAAACTGGGGGTGTGATCACTGGTTATTGACCAATTGGGTGGTATGCGTTTGAGCCACGGGCCCGGGGCTTGACTTGGGTGGTACACGTTTGGGACATCACGTTGCTGTTCTCTGACACACAATGAGGAGGTCCGCACAGGGCAGCCGCTGGTGTGTGACCACGCGTTGCGCAACACAGCGCTGCATCTCAGACTGATTGGATTTGACCTTGATTGAACTTCAGACTGAGTCAGATGTGACCTTATCTAAATCAGTGACCGGGTCATGCATGGTGGCATATGACCCGTTTACAGTGCAGTGGATGCTTGATGCTTGTAACCTACGTTCTGGAACATAATATATTATATAGACCTACTCAAGTTGAGCAAGGTGACCCTGAGCAGCATTGATGATCATGATCGTGCACGATTTTCTGAAATTCACATGCACTGTCAGCTTTGAACCAGGCCTGCCAGCCAGTGGCTCGGGTTCAACCGAGTACTGAAAACAATAATATGAAGGCATTTACAAACCAAAAGTATTACTATGCCATTCATCCAATTTGTCAATGATATCGCCGGGGCAATGCTGGGGTTATGTCAACAGTGCAAACTATGCAAGCAAATAGGAAATCATTTATGGTCATCAATGGCCCTCGCAAATTGGAGGGGCAATGAGTGCTATTAGAAGTTTCACATAGGCCCCGCGGCGGCCGGGGGACTCAGTCAGTGAAGTACATTCATGAACGTTCAAGTCCTTCAAGGAGCAGGGCAAATATGGTACAGGTGAACACAAGCAGAAATCACTGGCAAATGGCCGCAAACAGAATAGTATTACGGCAATCCAACAGGCTCAGTCATGGGCAATGCAACATGCATAACCATGGCACAATGTAAAGGGGGATGTCATGTCACGGCATACCAGCTGGCGCGGCTGCCAGTATGCTCCATGTCAGGTTTGGGCAGGAATTTGGCGTGGTTATTATCCCATCAAATGCGAAGGGAAGTCTTGAAAAGTATTTTATGAAATGAATGCTTCGAGGTTTTGAAAGATATCAAGTTGTGGGCAGGATTCGGGTGGGTGGAAATAGTTGTGGAAGATACAATTGATGCAGTTATTTGAGCTGAAATGTGACTGGTCCAGAATGGAAAGGGTGATGTACAGGAGGCCCATGCCGTCACATGAATTCAAACATTATATCAGGTAAAATATCTCAATTGAAGTTATATGGTATCATGTCTGATGATGCCAACCAGCGACTAGGGCTCATTGCCCCACATCGCGTGGGCCACTGGGCTGGCAACATACCAGCCCGGCAGGCCCGCGCCGGCAATAGACGCGATTGGCACCACGGCCAGTGCAGCCAGCCTCCCTTCACGCATGGCGCGCCGCGACATCTTGGTGTTGCTCGAGTCCAGGTCTCCGTAGCTGGCGGACTTGGCGGTGATGGGCGCGTGGGTGGTGGCGGGGTAGGTGGTGTGGGCGAAGCGCGCAAAGGTGGTGGCGCCGCCCAGGATGCCGTCGGTCACCTCGTAGTCTGCGTCGCCAGCGCCCTTGAGCACGTGGGCGCCGTTCACAACCTGCACAGCGTGTGGACTCTAAAAACCACCTAAGCGCACAAGGTGCTGCACATGAGGCACGCAGCTAGGCGTGCACATGGGGGTTAAGGGTTTAGGGTTTATGGGTGCGCCAGACACCAACACCATGGGCACCACAGCAGCGATAAATATATAATGTACTTTTAGTGAACTCAAAGGGTTTTGTGCTATTTATAATTAAAACCAAAAGTGGATTCAAGAGGCTGCATATGACACACACAGCCAGATGTGCACAGGGAGGGGCGTCAAGTCCCAACACCAGGACTACCACAGCCATGATGGCACACTATGCACACTTCACGAGTTCAAACAGGTATACTGCTGCCGGCTGCTGTCAATTATAGCAAATTAAAAATGGAAGATCAAAGGTAAGCAGTAAGGTGGGGTGTTTGACATGGAACCTTATTGTAAATGTATTGCAATTTAGACCACAAAGCAGCGGCCGCCAGGAGGACTTTAATATATCGTGATATATTAAAGTCATCCTGCGGCCGCTGTCCTGTCACCCACATCCCAGCTCAAATACTACCTCGCGGGTGCTATTACAATGCATTTCATTACACCCTACCTTAGGGTCCACCCCCTTGCCCCCAACCCATGTCTGCCCCACGATGCCATGCATGTCCTCCAGGTCAGCGCTGAGCAGGTCGATGCCAATGTCAAGCCATGGCTCACCGGCAGCTGCAGAAAGGGGGGGGACATGGCAGCTCAATTGGGGTATGGGCATCATGGCAATGGCAGCAGCAACACACGGGAAAAGGAGGGTGTACCAGAATTATATAAAAAATTGATTCTTGTTTGTGATAGCCCGAGGTATTTGTAATAAACTATGATATGGCCTCCCTGTGATTCCTTTGTAGGTGACTTAAACTTGTGACCCTGGCTCTGTCAGGCCATTTTTGCTGATATTCGGGCACTTTGACATAGGTTGCATTTGCCAGAGTTGCACAGAGAGTTAGACCAACACTTCAGGGGCATGACCCCAACACATAGGGCTTTCCAAAACCTACCCAAAAATGCCCTAGAGTAGGGTATGCACTAGGGTTTTCCTGGCAGTTTCCATAAATTAAATTGATTTATGAAATTTAGCAGTGTATGTGGCTAGGAAGGGCTTGTTCCTTGTCATGCCACTGTGCCTCAATGAACTACACATTGTAAGGTTGCTTGCTGCCAAGTGGCTTAGCATGATACCCCCTGTACCATATAGCTATTGCAGCGGGATGGCATGTGGCACATGTGGCGCATTTCACGCCCATGCCACTTTCCAGCCAGTGCATGACCATGTGGGCCTAAGGCAGGTGCAACGAACCATCACATACGGTACATATATAGTGATTATACAGTCAAGAGCATATGCCTTGTCGCACATATGTGTTTTTAAAATCCAAGCAAACCGCACCGGCTCCACCAAAAGCCCCACCCCACCCACCTGTGGACACTGTGAGCGCAACGTCTTTGGAGACCAGCTTCATGGTGGTGCCTTCCTTGCCGGCGGGGTGAGAGGCAGACAGCACGACAATCATGTCAGGCGCCAGGCGGTAGGCGGTGCCGGGCTGCATCAAGGCTGCCAGGTCAACGCCCTCATTCCCCACCAGCCACACAGCCAGGCTGCCATTGCCCTCGCCCACCTCCACCACCACGCCTGTCGCCGGGGTGAGCATGCCGACCTTGGTCATATAGTTATTGACGACCCGCTCGTTGCCCAGGTTGGAAAACAGCGCGTTAATCTGGGGATGGGGATTGGGGTGGGGATGGTTGGCGCACACCAGGGGCATGGGAAATGCATGTTCAATCATAGTAATTTGCATGCATTCCCATCATGTAGAAAGAGTAGCTGTCAGACGTGTATACAGGCACCGGGCAGTGCAGCCCTGGCACCTGCTTGTAGGTCTGAATGTGCACGCTTGAAGGTCCTGTAACCAAGTATGTTTACCTGTGTTGCCCTGGAAAGCAACCTTTCGACCCCACACTGGAAAGAAAAATGAAGTGCATTGTTTGAGATTTCCCCACCTTCACGCATTGCACTTGGCATTAGACTCAGTATAATGATTATCATCTTGCCAGATGCCTACATTGGCGCACTACCTTATATGCTCAACAAAAACCCGACAATCTAACCAGAAATGAGCCGCAGTCACTGTGGGTAAAACCGTGGTTTTGTGCAGTGCATTGTCATGATTGGGGATTCGAAAAAGCAAGGATCGGAAATTTGTTGGCAATTTTCGTTTTGGCCAGGCTGAGCGCGCATTAGGGGAGGCTAAAGACGGGACGCACCTGGTACCTGGCTGCTGACAGCACGTTGAACACGGCATTGTGGTAGCCAAGGAAGTCAAACCATGCGCCCCCAAAGCCACGGAAGTGGGGGTCACCTTCGCCGGTCGCAGATGGGGAAGGTGGTGGTGGCGGATATGGCGAAGGGGGCTCAGGCGATGGAGGGGTAGGCGATGGGGGTTCAGGTGATGGCGGCGATGGTAATGGCGGTGGTGCTGGTGGCGGAGGCGTTGGCGGTGGTGTTGGTGGCGGCGGTGCTGGCGGCGGTGCTGGTGGCGGTGGTGCTGGCGGCGGTGCTGGTGGTGGTGATGCTGATGGTGGTGATGGCGGTGATGGTGGTGATGGCGATGGTAGGGGGGCGCCCGTCAGGAGAAGTGTGGTGGATGACGATGCAAGTTCGGTGCTGGTTTTCCCCACCCCAAGCGCACCATTGGCGTTGCTCCCCACGCCATACGCACTGGTGCCGCTGAGTATGGCAAACGTCCTCAAAGAGCCAGTAGCGATAGCTGTTGCCCCTGAATAGGTGCTGATGAGGGATGGGTACTTGACGGCAGATGTGGAAACGATAGCTAGCTGCCCGTTGTTGTTTGCCCCCAGCAGTACACCTTGGCGTCCGCGGTCAGGCCGCACGCGTGATTGAGTGCCGCATCCAAGCTCACCCAGTTGGTAATTTGCCCCGCGTCTGGGTTATTGGCCACCGGGGTTGGCTGATAGGTTGCCGCAGCGGCAGTTCCCATCTCTCCATTAGTGTTTGATCCCCAGCAGTATGCAAGCTTGCCGGCCGAAGCAGCGCACACGGCACAGACGGTGGAATCGCCCGCTGCCACGCTCGTGCAGCCCGACAACATGGAGGAGTCTGCAACATTGGGCCCGCCGGGGACCACGGTAGGCACGAGAAGGTTTGTACTTGCCGAGAACCCAAGCTTCCCATTGGCCCCAGCTCCCCAGCAAGCGACAACACCCGGAGCTGACGCCGAGGTGGCCACAATCCCGCATGCATAAAAGCTCCCTGCGGTGATGGCTCTCCACTCCGTGTAGCCCGTCGGCTTGGTGGCAGCAATGAAGTTTGTGTTGACGTCGGTTGCGCTGTTGATCCCGTTCTGCCCACTGCCATTACTCCCCCAGCAGTAAACCGACCATGCGGAGCGGACACTGGCATCGGAGGAGCTGGTGGCTATTGCACAAGTGTTGATAGACCCGCACGCGATATCTATCCATGCCACCTGATTTGTCGGCAGGGCTACCAGCAGGGGTGAAAGGACGGAGGCTGTGGTGATGCTTGGCAACACCTGTCCCGCACCCCCATTCCCCCAGCAGAATGCCTTGGTGGCCACGTCGGTGCCGCTGGCCGCGGTGGCCAGGCCGCATACCTGAAAAAATAAATATATAATAAGTACAATATCATTTTTATTATTATAATATATATATAGCATTATAATATATTATAATATTATAATAAAAATATCAACAACAATTCATTACCAAAAACGGGAATAGAAATGACAACGAGTAGGCCGCTGTGGCTAGGCCGCACACCTGTTGGCCCCCCGAAGCGATCTTGGTCCACTTGACGATGCCGCAGTCATTGCATTGTGGGACGATAGCTGTGGTCACAGTGGTGGTGAAGGTGGGGGAGGCATTGCCGATGCCCAGCTGGCCCTTTGCATTGCTTCCCCAGCAGAAGGCTCGCCCGCTGTCGATGGTGCACCCTGTTGATGGGTTAGCACCCCCGCCAAACTTGGAAGAGGCAATTGCCTCCCAGCCTGCGTACAACAGCAACAAGTGTAAGGCATCGGTTCATACTTTACGAGGCTTCCCACTCCGACACGCCTTTGTACTGACTGTTACAACAACAATAGTGGATAACAGTGATAGTAATAGCATGGTAATAGCCATGATGCGGCAGGTCCTTTACTAAAGGGGCCATAGATCTGCAAATGGAAAACAGATGTGGACACTCAGGCATAGTCAAGGGCCATGAAAATACCCTTAGTTAGGGTAACCAGTAGGGTGCGGAGTGTGCCTAACGATACTAGTATCGCGGACGGTGTTGCCGCAGGTATTTGAGATGCTCAGGTGGTCGTACATGCAAGGGGGTAGTCACCTTGTGGCTGGAGACACCACTGGTCGTGCAGGTGAGGGGACTGTCAATCACCTAAACCCTAAACATCCCAATGCCCACGCCTGCCGCTGTGAGGACCATAAGAACCGTTTTTATGCTGGCCTACACCCTGCACCCATAAAAGCACACCATACATGCAGCCGGTGCAACACGCACCATTTGTATCAACAACCAACCACAGCACAGCATGCCGCAGTTCTACAGGTACCCCGAGGTGTCTTGCGACAGACAGGCCTGCATGCATACGCCCGATAGGCACCTGTTATCCTAAACCATAAACCCTAGTATTATTAAAACGAATAGCCCCCTGAACCCTATTTCAAGACCTCTGTGTGGAACCACATTGACTTGAGGCAGGCAAGGCCTGCGTGCACACTTGAACATAGGTTTGAACCTGCTCAGCATTACCCTAAACCCTAACGAGGCCAACACACGTTGAACACAGGCACCTGCTAAAGCAACCCCCAACCCCCAATAGGCAGCTACGTCCCAGTTCAGCCCCGTTACCTACAGCGTATGTGATGCCAGTCATCGGCCCCCCAAATGGACGGGCATGCATACCAGAAATCACTTTAGAGAGACCGAACTGCTTGCTTAGTGTTGTTTAGGCGCAATGGCATGCCATGGCAAAGTGCCCAAAAATATATGATCCGAAATTTACCGAATCCCCGATCCCCACATCGAACCAGTCTCAACCCGATAAAAAATCGTCAGCACACCACGAACACTAAACGGTGTTAGGCGAAGTCCGTGTGCCTGGTCACCGCTTATATAACGTTGTATTGCACTGCTCCACAAGTGCAATGGATATATGATTGGGGCATATAGGGCATGAGTCCGCATGCGACGTGAGAATTTTAGAATTTAGAATTTAGAATAATAATGTACCCGTCGCGGCTCAGAAAGCCATAGACTACACGCTGGGACAGGGGCAGCATCCCTGCAGCGGAGGTGTGCAGAGCAATGCGCGCTCACCTGCAAAAAAACGGTTCGCAAGAAAAGAAAACGATCCCCGGAAAAACAGTACATATCCCCCCCCCCCAGTAAAACCCTAGGAGCAAAACCCTACTCAACCCCCAATAAAACCCTAAGAACCACCCCCCAATTTTAAGCAACCTCAAAACTCTCCCAACACCCAAACTGCACACTAGAAATTCAAGAAAACCTGTTTGCCAGAACAGAGGATAACCCCCAAAAAAAATGCTAAAGCCCCAGTAAAACCCTAAAACAAAATATTCTAAAATCCCACCAATTTAAAAAATGCGACGTGAGGTGAAACAAAAAGCGCAGCTTGGGTCCCCACCCTCAAGATCATCCGAAGCACTCAAACTTGCCAGGACAATATTGTGATTTATCAAGGCTAGTGGCCCCCACCCCTCACTTGTAACACTTTGCAAGCATTTGCACGTCTATGGCTGGGGTTTGGGCAAGTTTGCAAGGCGGTTAACCTGCCGCGAGTGTACATTTATGCCACGTCGCAATCGCAAAACGCTAACGACAGATCGGCAGGCTACGAGTTCGATTTTGGCTGCATTTTGCCCAGGTAGTCTTCCTGAGCATATACACTGCACACTACGTCAAACTACAAGGTCATGACGAGCGTTTGCCTGTTCGTCACAACCACTGCTACGTATACTAGTGCTGGACGAGGGTACCCTTAGGTAACCCGACCAAACACCCAAACTAAGCACTCTCTAGAGTGGCATTTGAGCCAAAGCAAAAAGGCAAAGGACGGAAGGGAAGTATTACACGCGCGGCACCTATCGCTCATGATCTAGACCCGTCAGTGTGGGCTGACCTCACCTGCTGTCACTCGAGCCGGACCGACAGCCAGGGCCAACACCAGAACCACCAGGGAGGCATATGCATACGCGGGGACCATGCTGAGCCGAGGGGTGCGCGGGGAGACCATGGTGGCCCCGAAGACAGTCGCAGCAGTGGGCGACGTCGGTGAGAGCTGGGGTAACAGTGCCCGGAAGGCCTGCGTGATCATGAGGCCCATCATTAGACATGACTTGTCATATTTCGTTGGCGAGGCGCGCACAGGCGCAAGTACCACGACCACCCCCCGCAGCTACGAACAAGGGGTGTACAATGTGTGTGTGCCAACGATACCAGCTGTCTTGGAGGAGCATCTGCACCTGCAAGGGTTTTCAGCTGCATACCCTGACAAACTGTGCAGCTGTCTTACTAACCACGCCCGGGAAAAACGCAATTCAACAATAATCGTGACAGGTTTGTTGACTACTCCCCACTTTGGCAGAACTGGGTGTTGTATGCAACTGATATCGCGTGATGTGCGGCCATGCAGCGTTGCTCGACAGCCTTGCCAACCTCTGCGGGATGAAACCCTTGTGATGTACAGCCAGTGCGCCTGCGGGATCCCGTGACGGTCGTACCCTTCCACAGAAGTCCCAGCTTCAGCCAGGGAAGCCGACAGCCATCAAACTGACGGTGGGCAATGCTTTACACCGCGCGGGCGATGGTCTACCACAGCAAGCCAGAAGCATCCTTTTAATGACCCCTGTTTCCGTGGTTCAAAGCCTGTCCCCGCGGCTCGCAGTGCAGCGAGCCAATCACACAGCCCCGCGAGTGGATCGTCCAGGGATTTGACTAATAAACCGTGGGCATGAAAAAAAGAAAAAGAAAACTTTCTGTTCTACAGGTGACCTGAACCCTAGGACCCTTGATAAGTGCTGTTTAGACCCTGATAACGTCGGGCTGTGGTTTGGCCAGCACGGCACCTGATACCGTTGGCTGCTGTTTTCACAGCATGGCACCCCACAACATTGGCTGTCGGTTTGATAGCAACCCTCCTGAAAAATCTGCAAAGATACGTAGGGTCTGGTAGGGTGCCTGGCGCCAGGATAACGACACTCGGGCTGGCGTTTGAAAAAGCCAATAGGGTTCTTCCTCTCAGGTCACCTGACAGTGGCAGAGCCTGGTGGCCGCTGCTCAAACATTGGACTGATGCACACCAGTGCCGCGGCAACGTCAAACCTTAGTGGAATACCCACCAAACCGTGACCCGGTTTTCGCCAAATCCTACACTAGGGTTTCATAACCCTAGGGTAGGGTTCTTTGTCCAGATGGCGCACGGCGGTTGCGCAAGCTGCTTGAACACTGGGCCAGTGCCCACCAAAGAAACAACGGTGCCAAACCCTGCCCTAGGTTCTCGCCAATTTGGGGTATGAAACCCTGTGACGCGCTTCTCATCAAACCCCACGCGGGGTCCCCGCCAAATACTAACGCTAGGGTTCTTTGTCCCAGGTGGCGCCTGGTGGCCGCTGCTTGAACATGGGGCTGATGCGCACCAGGGCCGCGGCGGCGCTGAATCCCGCGAAATTCCCCAGGAGGGGCACCACGTCGTCTGTCCGGGTGACAATAGGCCCTATGCCGAAGTTGACAAACAGGGATCCCCACAGGGGGAAGAACAGCGCCACCCACACCCAGCGCCGCTTCACAAACCCTGCATGGGGCAAGGGCTGGGGTAAAGGTGGGGGTTGTAAGCCCTGCATGGGGTGAATGAACCCTACTTAGGGCAAGGGCAGTCGATGCACAGCAATCCCACACGACGGGAAGTGGATGTACCATCACCACCACCACCACCGCCCGTCCACATGCCCCTCTCCCCCCCCTCCTTACCCCCCCAACAACCCCCCAACCCGCCAGCGGCAACTTTACTTGAGACACCAAACACCCTCCCCCCCTCCCCCACCGCTCACCTTGCAGCTCCAGCAAACCCTCACCCTATGCTCCCCACCCACCACCCCACCCACCACCCCACCCACCTTGTGACTCCAGCAGAGATGCAAACCCAATCACCAATCCCCTACCCACCACCTAACCCCCACCTTGCAGGTTTAGCAACCACCCCCTCCTCTCCCACTCCCCACCCTCATCTTGCGGCTAAAGCAGTGACGCGCCGCCCCCCGCATACTCCCCCCCACACACACCACCACGCACACACACCACTCCTCACCTTGCGGCTCCAGCAGGGACGCGAACCCAAACACCAGCCCCCCCGCTATGGACGTCCCCAGGGTGAAGTAATACTGGTCGGCAGGCAGGCCGGGTACCACCACACACCCTTTTTCGCGTGACAGGCAGTCCTCCAGCACAGCCATGGTGCTCATCACAGCAGAAGACTCGCCCTGGGGAAAGGGGGGCGGCTGATCAGCAAAGGCACAAAAGACAATTGCTGAGTAGTCAGTACCATGCGTTTTGGCTAGTAAATAAATAAATATCTACGCAGCCTGTCCTTGAACAGGCGCGTTGGAGGATTCTGGCTAGTACAAGTGTGCACAAAGTGAACACAATAAATGTATATACATTCTTTCTTGTTACAGTATTTTTATGGTCAAGGCAAACTTGCCGCAAGGAACTCATCACAGCAGAGGACTCACACCCAGGGGGAAGATTGTCCACTCAGAAAATGCATAAATGGGCAGAAAGCTGACCTACACATGCTTGATTATGCGGGAGCAGGCAAGGCAGCCATCACCCCAGCTCCAACGCCCACAAACCCTTGTAAACCCTCCACAACCCTTCGTATCTGCACCCGCACAGCAAACAGGCTGCCATTCTCCTGGCCCAAAACCCTACAACCCCATGAGGACCCTGCAACACTCTCCAAAAACCCTCCAAACCCTAACCCATCCCTGCTCCTGCACGAAGGACATGTTACCTCTGTCCTAGCCATAAACCCTACATAACCCTTACCTGTTCTCTCACATAGAACATGTTGCCAAATCGCGACTGCAGCTCCGAGAAAAAGGGCCTTCTCAGAAACCTCAGGGCCCCCTCCCCATAGTCGAAATACAGGATATTTGGGGAGGTGGGGTCCACAAGCACCACCACCGTGCGGGAGTCGGGTTTAAATGCGGCCCGGATTTGGGTCCTCAGCGCCGGGGACATTGGGCCCACATTTGTGAAGAGGCGCACACGCCAGCCGGTGCGCCTGCGGCATAGGGTTCAGGGGTTTTGCTAGGGTTTTGTGGTGGTGCATGAATTAATGAGTTGTGCGGTGAGAGCTTGTTGGCTGGCACAGGTGCCAGCTGGGTGGGGTTTAGGGTTTGCGATAGGGCTTGTGGCTGTGCATGGTTCAGCAGGGTGTGCAGCCAGGGATTGGTGCGCCAGCAGGGGTAGGATTTAGGATTTCATAGTGGAGTTGTCATGGCTGCCTAGGGTATGGCTAGGGTTTAGTGAATTCACAGAACTCGTGCACTCATCGGCAACGTGGCTGAGGGTATTCTGGCTTATGCCTCGAACAAGTTTTGCCCAGCAACTCGCGAGAGTATGCATAGGTTTCGAGTGTAGGGTTTGGGGAAATGCAAGGGTTTTGCAACGCACTGTTCTAGGCTCTCCAGATCTGTCTTGAGCTGGTCGATCTGCCCCTTGGGCACCACTCGGGCCAGGTCTATCTAAAAAACACACAAGAAAACCCTTAAGGAAAGTCTTAGAAGGCATACAGCCAAAAACCTATACAAGGGCTTGGGTCTAGGCCACCAGCCAAGGAGTATACGTGGCGCTCATGAGTTTTTATACAAAGACATGCAGGCGTTCACATGGTGTGTATGCTGGTGTTCTAGTTTCAGAGTACACATGACCCTAGGGTGGAGGTGGCATGCATATGTGCCAGGTCGTGGCATGCGCACGCGCTATGGGTATCACAGGCACTGCACACTGGTTTCAGAGCACACTGGATATCATCAATCGCAGTGGCATGGCATGCTCACTGCTCATGCGGGTATGTAATGCATGCATATGCGGGTGGCAGGTCGCGGGCTCGTTGCACAGATGTACGCGCACCACTGTGGCGCCCAAGGGCAGGGGCTCCAAGGGGGGTGCTGCTAGGGTGTCGGCGTGCGCAAGGGGAGAGAATAGGAGCAGCCCCGAGAGGGCTACACCCGCCAGCTTGGCCGCAAGCCGCTGCTGGCTGGTGGTGGGTGGTGGCGGCTGGCTGCTGCTGCTGGTGGGTGGTGGTGGTGAATGGTGGTGGTGGGTGGCGGTGGGTGGCGAGGCGGTGGTGTGGTGGTGGGTGGTGGTGGGTGAGGTCCTTGGCAACCCGTGGGGCGGTGCTGGCGCTTGTCGCTGCCTTCTGATGTCTTGAAAAGGGTTGGAGTGTGCAGAGGTGAGCGGCCTGGTGGCGCAGGGGCGGGGGCGGGGGGGGGTTCGGTTGCCCATGGGGCGTGAGGTGGACGTCACTGCGGACGTCATGGTCGGTGGTGGGGCGACAACCTATCGGCTTGGTAGGTATGAGGTCTCCACAAGCGGCTGGCTGTTTACCAGGTTGTAAGAGCAGGTGACGGGTGGTGGCTCACCGTGGTCACATGGCATGGCATGCAGCATGTTGCGGGGTGCGTTAGGAGCACTACAGGCTCAGGTACCTACTAGGTGGCTGGGTGCCGTTGGTGTGCAAGGTTGGGAGTGTGCTGTCGCGAGTTCTTTTTGCAGCCACGGTGAACCACGACGTAGCATGAAAGGAGCGGTGGGCATAGAGGAGCGGTGGGCAGCCGCACGGTGGCCTGCAGGTCCGCCTTGTATATGCATGCATTGGGTTGCATGCATGTGTTTGCTCGTGTATTGTGACCGCTTGGTTCAGGTATTTTGGTCCACGCAACAATACAAATGTCGATACGGTACCTGTAGTGCCATTGCTGGTCTTTGTGAGTGCGCTGCGTGTCGTGTTCGCTGCTGAAGGGTTTCGGAGGGTTTGCAGTGCATGCACCGTTTCGGCCACCACCACTTTAAACCTAGGTCCCTCCCAGTGGTACAGACACGATGCTGGCTTAGGTCAGGGTATTTATTGCAAAGTTGCTGGCTCAAGCCCTTTTGGGTCATTCTGTGAGTGGTATCTGTGGGACTGGGCTTCGCGAGGAGGTTCATGTTGCGGGGCCTTTCGAGTGTGTTTGTGGGGCAGACATGTGCTGCCAGTAGCGTAGCAACGCGGTACCTGCGAGCTGAGTTTGCTACAACTCACTGCCGACAACCATACACGACGATGGCAGGGACGAATGGCACAGACGAGGTAAACTCACTGTGGGGCCATATCCCATTGGTGCTTACAGGACCCTATGTTACCAAGTCTTAGTCTCAGTCCACCATAAGACAGCTCACAGCCACCACCTCAACCACCCAAATTTATGCCGCTCAGCAGCCAGCCAATAATCCAACCAGTCACTCGCTCACTGGTGCAACCTGTGTTGTCCCAGGTTCTCTCCTCGGTGACCCCCCCAGTTGCCACGGCTACCCTCAACAGGTAGGTGATAGCCAAGCCCTGCCAGCCTGTTTCATTAAGCTTGCCCCTGCTCATATACCCGAGCTGGTATACCCTAGGGTTTTGGGTGCAACATCTTGCTGAGATCCTTCCTGGTTCTTGTGCAGGCCAAAAGCGCTCAACTCGCTGAGTACAAGCATGGTAAGATGGGGCACAACCCTAAACCCTAAACCCTAAAACCTAGTACAAGCATGGTAAGATGGGGCACAGCCAAGCTATAACCCCCCGCCTGACACTAGACACCCTGTGGCCATGCAACCCTGTCCACTGGTGCATCCCATGCAGCTGTACCCATCGTGTCCCGTGCAACAAAACTGCCACAAAACCTATGAAACCCTAAAACCCCTAAATATAAACCTGACCCTTGTCCCAACCCCTCCCATGGTGGAGTCAGTGATGGGGGTGTACAGCCGCTGAACTGGCACAAACCCTATGGAAACCCTACACCCCTGAACAAAAACCCTAAACTCTGTACCACCTTATGTCCCAGGTGGAGTCTGTGATGGAGCTGTACAGCCGCTGGGACCAGGACGAGGCAGTACGGTGCATCCTGCTGAAGAGCAGCTCGGAAAAGGTGCATTTTCAGACCCTAAAACCCGCAACACTCCACAGTACCAAACGTCAACAAGAACACTTATGAAGCCAGATAGAGGTGTGACATTTCGGCTGCTGCGACCACCCAACATGTTAGGTTACAGTACATACCCTTTTAATTATGGTATAGGCCTTTATGAAGACCATTGCCCTCCAATAAAATGGTACATGGAACATTGGCAAGCAATAAAATAGTACGTACAGTATCAAAACGCCTGAGCATTTATGGTTTGAGTTCTCATTCTCGCCTGCGCGCAGGCCTTTTGTGCGGGAGGTGATGTGAAGACCATTGCCCAGCAGGCGCACGCAAGGGAGTATGAGCCAGCGGTCACGTGAGTGCAAGCCAACCGTTGACCCGCCTGCCTGCCTAAAGGACTGTGTTCAAATGACTGTGGTTCATGCCCTAGTTGTGAATGGGATTGAGAATGGGATCGGCACCCTTATGATGAGTATGACTCGTGCAAGTACTCAAGCTCATATGTTAACCTCAGCCTGTTTTTCAGCTCCTTGTACCAGATGAAGTACTAGCCATCTTCCAGCTCCCCCCACGTGGCCATCCTGCGCGGCATCACCATGGGAGGTGGATGCGGCATACTCCAGCGATAGAAAAAAAAACCTTTCCCCATTCAACCCCAAACAGGGCTCTTTTTCTGCATCAGAAAACCCTCTTCCCACACCAATTCCAATAGGTTTTTCAGGCGCGAGTACCAGATGAACTACGCCATCTCCCAGCTGCGCACCCCCCGCGTGGCCATCCTGCACGACATCACCATGGGGATCGGATGCGGCATATTCCAGCCTTGGAAAAACATTCCTTACCCCATCAACCCTATAATGTTTCCGCACCATAAAACCCCCTCCCAGACACAAATTCCAATAGGTTTTTCAGGCGCGAGTACCAGATGAACTACGCCATCTCCCAGCTGCGCACCCCCCATGTGGCCATCCTGCACGGCATCACAACGGGGGGCCGAGTGCAGCATACTCCAGTTTTGAAACAATGGCCTTCCCCATTTAAACCCAAACAGGGCTGATTTACCGCACCATAAAACTTCCTCCCACACCAATTCCCAATAGGTTTTTCAGGCGCGAGTACCAGATGAACTACGCCATCTCCCAGCTGCGCACCCCCCACGTGGCCATCCTGCACGGCATCACCATGGGGGGCGGCTGCGGCATCTCGGTGCACGGCAGGTTCAGGGTGGCCACAGAAAAGACGCTGTACGCCATGCCAGAGTGCGCGATCGGGCTGTTTCCGGATGTCGGGGCGTCCTATTTCCTCCCCCGCCTGACCTTCCCCCAGCTTGGACTGTACCTTGGGCTCACAGGGACCAGGCTGAAAGGTGGGGTGTGAAATCTTAGCCCTTCACTTGCTGTTTTGTGGGTGGTAAGGCAGATTTTCCACAGGGTTGCAAGCAGTGGGGGCGATGTGTGCCATGCCGGAGTGCGCCATTGGGCTTTGATGGTTGCAGATTTCAGACATTTGATGAATGAATTTCCAACCCCAAAACCACGTTTCCCTGCTACAGGCATCGCAGTGAAGGAGGCGGGCATCGCCACGCACTACATCCCCTCCTCCCGCCTCCAAACCCTGGAGCAGGGTTTACACGCCCTGGGCCCCTCCACAGCCCCCGACACCGCCATCGAACACCTGCTGGGATCTCTAGAAGAGCATGCGGGGCCCAGCGAGTTTGCCGAATCATTTGAGCAAATAGACCGGCATTTCTCGGGTGCCAGCGTCGAGGCCATTTACGCCTCCCTTGAGGCGGGGGTGGGGGATGATGACCCCTGGTGTGCGCATGCGCTGGATGGGCTGAGGAAGGGGTCGCCGCTGTCGCAAAAGGTGGGTAGGGAGTCGAAAAACCTTTGGCTGGACTTTCAGATAACCTCTTGACGAGGGTAGCGGTATATCCTATGCCTTGCACGCTATGCACCCTAAGCAGAATCAATCGGCCTATCTCTAGGGGCCTTTTATGCCTCCTTTGAGGCCCTGCACCACTTGTGATCCCCCCACCCCACAACCACATGGCTCACAGCTGGAGGAGCTGCAGTGTGGTGTGGGGATCCCCACATCCGGACGGGCCTGGTGACGGTACTTAAAATTCCTGTGATACCCCCACCCCACCCCACCCAGCACCCCACCCCCACCTCCTTTAACCCCCCCTGCGCAGGTCACATTTTTGGAGCTGCAGTGTGGTGTGGGGATCCCCACATCCGGATGGGCCTGGTGACGGTATTTAATAATCCAAAACCCTAATAATAATATTAAAAAACTGCGCAGGTCACATTTGAGGAGCTGCAGCGAGGCGCGGGCATGAGCCTGCGGGAGTGCCTTGTGATGGAGAACCGCATCGTGAATCACATGGTGCTGGGGCCATCGGACTTCTACGAGGGGGTGCGTGCGGCGCTCATTGACAAGGACGCAAGCCCAAGGTGGGTGGGTACTGATGGTGGTGTGTGGAGTGAGTGGTGGTGGGTGGGGAAGGGCGGTGGGGTGTGGCGGTTGGTGGTGCCCTGTGATGGAGAACCGCATCGTGAACCACATCGAGCCTATTACCCTATTCCCAAGTTATGTAAACACAATGTACCTCCCGTTGCTCAACCTCCTCCTCCCCCCCCCTGTGCACCCGCAGGTGGTCCCATGGGTCTGTGGCGGAGGTACCTCCCCATGAGGTGGAACGGTTCTTCGCCCCCTTGCCCCCGCACGCTGAGCTGGCGCTGCCCCAGGCCCGCCAGCTGCCGCAGTCTCGCCTGTGACCTGGCAACACGTGTGGTGGTGGTGGTGGTGGTGGCGGTGGTGGTGGTGGCGGTGGTGGTGGTGGCGGTGGCGGTGTGGCGGTGGCGGTGGTGGTGGGTTTTTCACGTACTTACGGCTGTAATTACACCTGCCAGTCAGAACTGTTCATTTGTTCAACTATTCAACTGTTCAATTGAAAAGGAACAAGACAGGGGGTTTGGAAGCCTAGCAACCCAGAGTGTGTATCCTACTTGGAAGGAAAGCGTGGTGCTTTCCTGACCAGCCTATTTCCGCCCAGATGAACCCTAGAGCAATGATACGAGAACTGGGGTTTAAAAGTGCACTTCAGAACTGTTTGTGTGGTAAAAACCTGCAGTTTATATGACAGAACCCTATGGGCTGCACCTAAAAAAGCATGCAGTGGGGATCCACAGCATGCTTACTGTCATGCTTACAGGTCAACTTCACCGGTAAATGGTGCTGTAGGCCTCAGAAGTTATCTTGTTTATGGTGCTACAAAGGAAGGCTGAACCGAAAGTACGAAGTATTGAGTGCACATGTGCCTTGACCCAAGGCATTTGTCATTGGTTCTCCCCTGTTCGCTGTCCTCTACATAACCAGCACATAACCCAGTGCAGATAAACATACAGCTAAGCTGCTCCATAAGGCGCTATCTCGCGCACATAAAACTGCTGACTGGCGCTAACCCAGCCAATTCCACGTCGCTTCTCTTGGAACCATGTCTTGTGGGTGATTCTTCTGGTGCACATGCATGCATGCGTGTGCTGAATGTCATACGCTACAGCCATCGGCAGATACACACCTGTCGCCGCGCGAAGCGGGAAGCGGCTCATCAGCGCTATGGCGCCAAACGGCAGCAAAGTGGTGAAGATAGACGTTGTCAGTGACGCCGTGTGGTAAGTGACTGCTCTGAGTTTCAGCGGCATGCAACCGCTGCATACGATCATACACCTGTGCTCCAGTGCGTGCCTGTCGTCACCCGCCTAGGACGTGTAACCTTGGGCAGGGTTTTACAAGAAATTTGTTAGTTCTCTAGCCAGTTGGACGCACCCCCTTGCCATCCAAGGTGGCATCCCCACCGCTTCGCATGCCTTTCTCCAGCCATCATCTCTTTTTCCCACACACCCGGTGCCCCACTAAGAGTGGTACCTCTCGCTGTAACTCTGCACTGACTGCATACACGCTCCACTTCCAGCTCTCTGGCAGCTGACACAAGACTAGATTCCCATCACTCCCAACGCCTGTTCCCTTGCTTTTGTCCGCGTTTCTGTGTGTTTCATACTCAAACAAATATAAGCTGTCTTTTTATTTTTTCACCCCGCAGCCCCTGGTGCTATGTCGGTAAGAAGTGCTTGGGAGACCGCCATCAGCAAGTACACATTGCAAAAAATACAAAAATAAAGTACTTTCTTTTCCCCACAGCCCCTGGTGCTACGTGGGCAAAAAGCGGCTGGAGACCGCCATCAGCAGGTACACAGGGGATGCCACCTTCCAAGTGGAGTGGCACCCCTACTTCCTAAACCCTAACGCACCCGCCGAGGGTGTCAACAAGCTGGACTACTACAAGCAGAAGTTCGGGGAAGCCCGAGTGCAGCAGATGCTACCAGCCATGACGGTGCGCATGCACCCCATACCCCCTTACACACAGATGGTACCGCATGAGACCGCTTATCACCTCCCACTGCAACACACATGGTAGTTTGTTCCTCCATGCCCCTTCACAGGCAGATGGTTTTTGCACAAGGTTTGCATGTTATAAGCGCCCACGTGCAGTGGCACTGCACCACCCTGCACTTTACGACCACATATCCACACCCGCAGGGTACCAAAACCCTAACCGCTGGCACCGTAAACCCTAACTTTTCTCCGCAAAACCCTAATTCCAGGAGACGTTCCGCCAGGAGGGCTTGTCCTATACCATGGATGGCAAGACTGGCAGCACCCTCAACGCGCACCGACTGCTGTCCCTGGCTGGCAAACAAGGCCTGGACAAGCAAAATGCGCTGGCTGAGCAGCTGTTCAGCGCCTACTTCACACAGGTGGGAAACCCTAGGGTAGGGTAAATGGGGATAAGGCTGCAGTGCCTACTTCGCACAGTTGGGAAACCCTAGCGTAGGGTATGTGGCGAATTGTGTGAAGCGCCTGGTTCGCACAGGTGGGAGGGTGGGAAACTTCAAGAAACCCTAGATTATGGTATATGGGGATTGGGGTTCCGCGCCCTTCCACGTCCACTTCACATTGGTAGAAGGGTGGGAAACCCTAGGGTAGGGTATGTGGGGATTGGGCTAAGCGCCCACTTTACACAGGTGAAATGGAAACCTCGGGTGCATGGGTTCAGCGCCTATTTTACGCAGTTGTGAGGAAAGCCCTAGGGTAGTGTCCACGGACCTTGCGGTGTGCAGAGACGCCATGCATGTGTGGGTAATTCTGAGAAGTAGATTGACCCCTGCCCCCTCTCCATTCCAAGCTGTGTGGCTTTGACAATACCATTTCCCCCTTAGTCCAAGCTGTGTGTTATTGACGCTGCCGTTTCCCCCCTGCAGGGCAAGTTCATCAACGACCCCCAGGTGCTGCTGGAGGCGGCACAGGCTGCGGGGGTGGAGGGTGCGGAGGAGGTGCTGAACAACCCCCAGCTGGAGAGGGAGGAGGTGGTGCAAAGCGCACGAGATGCATCCGCTCGCAGCATCAGTGGGGTGCCGCACTTCACAATCAACAGCAGGTAGGAGGGTTTTCTTGGTGTACACTCTTTTGTCTGACCTATGTCGCTTGGTAAACAATAACTTAATAAAAAATTGAATGATAAGGAATAAATAACTGAATGGGGGTAATCAATTTAGTAAATGAATATCCTTTTACTGCCTGGTCCTGACCTACGCACCTGGTAAGGAACAGGGTGCGGGGATGCCCATTGTCACTGTCCCGCACCCTTCCCATGGGATCCCGGCAGTCCCAAGTTTCGTGTGTGGATGCTCATTCTTGCTTTTCGTGATTGCAGGTACAGCCTGTCGGGGGCGCAGGACCCCAGCGCCTTCCTCAAGGTGTTTGAAAAGGTGTAGGAGCCTAAGGGGGGAGTCGGCGAAGGGTGGGAGGTGGACAGAGGAGGGGTCAGGGCCGTGGTGGGGGGGTAAAATGCTGCTGCTGGATGCCAGGAGGAGGAGAGATATGCCTGCAAAAGGAGGCGGGGTTTAGGGTTTAGGGTTTAGGGTGGCGGTGTGGCTGGGGATTACCTCCTCGTTGGCGCAGCTTGGAGAGTGATGTGAGTGACTTGCTAGGCATTTGGATATAAATAAAAGTTGCGGGTGTTGGAGTGCTGTTGGACATATTGTTTTACACGAATTCCAACATAAAAGTGCAAGGGGGGCTCGCCAGCACCATTGGCGGTGGTTCCAACCCAAGGGTTGAGTGGATTGGGCTGTGGCTTTGCTTACATGATCCCTTTTCATTTGCTGTCTGGATTGTTTCTGTTATTACGTTGACGGCTGCTACTGGTCTGGAGGTACTACCTCCTCCTGAGTTGAAGGTGTGCGGTACCACCTGGCACGTTGGTTGTCATCACGTGACAAGCATCGCACTGTGCTGTTCAAACATACAATCATCGCACTGTGCTGTTCAAACATACATGTAGGCTGTTGCCTTGACAGATGGCAAGTGCGCAGAGTGCATGGCGATCACGTTGCTTTGCATGGTCGCGGGCTTTGCTACCCAGGACAAAGCCCTTGTGCTGCCCTTGTGATACAAGTGTGGAAATTTCAACCTGAGGGTCACCCTAGGGTGTTTCACCCTACTAGGCTAGGCCCTAGTCTAGGGTGCCACTAGGGTTGCCACGTAAGCCTTAGTAAGGGCCTCCAAACTTTGGAGTCCGAAGTGTCGAGAAGCAGTGGCCGACTGCGATATAAACAGTGAAGTTGCCACGCCAAATCAGTCGGATGAGATTGGTATTTGCCACTCAAGACGTTGTACAGGTCTGTAGAGGTTTGTACCGTAAGTGTTGAGTTGGCGAGTGGTCCAAGTTCGAGACTCCGCCATCACACAGCGATCAAGTGTAATATAGGCCACACTGGAATAGTTGGTTCACAGTTGGGCAAGCTCTATTCAGTTTTAGCTGCGGCTGGAATACAGACCTGCCTTTGCGCACGATAGCCACGCACACAAGGTACGGTAAGGGGGGCACTAGGGTTGTGGGTTGTCTGTATGTCCGGGTTTGGTATCTTTCGAGGTGCAAGAACCGCGCTTTCTTGGGTGCCACACTTGCATGCTCTGCGTGGATCACGCTGTAGCTTTTGGAAGCTTACATGACAACTGTGCGGGTGCTGTGCCTGGGTGCACGCATTGGTTCTCGCGTCCTACGCACCAGCTCATAAGGCGCTTTCCTGCGACAGGGCGTCATGGGCTCTCGAGGGAAGTCAAGCCTGGCGTTTTGCCTGGTGCTCGCGCTGCTTTGCATGCTGTGCTTGAGGTAGGCCTTATCTGCACCCTGATTCCCTGCCCATGTCGTACCATCATGGGAACCTTGTCCTGTGCGAAAGAAACAGAACGTTGTTTTGGCTAGTGCCCAGCGTTCACGCCTTGCTTTGGTAGTCCTGTCAACGTCCCTAACCGCTCTCTTTTGTGTTTGCCGCAGCTCGGTGGATGGGGCCAAGGCGAAAGGAAAGAAGGGTGGGCGTAAAGATGGGAAGATGGCGATCATGGAGAGCGCCATCAAGGAGGAGTTCCAGGGCGACGCCAAGGACATGAGCGGAATAACCACTGTCAAGAAGGCCCCTACTGGAGCCACTACCGATGTGGAGGCCATCACGAAGCCCTACCGCAGGGAGTCGGACAAGTAAGTGGCATTTCTGCAGCTGCTGGCACCCACCACCATGCCCAACAGGCACCTGATGCATCCAGTTGCTGGTGCCATATCCGCTAAGTGGGCAGCTGTATAATACAGTTCCTGCCCTGGTGACACAAGCTTAATGCTTGGTAGAATACCAGCTTGAGGTGCACGCCCACAAAGGCTGACCCTGGCTGGCGTATTGTCTACAAACTGGCTAGCTAGTCTGGATAGTTCTGTTGGGTGCTGCTGCAAAAGTTGCTGCAACTCTGGCCGCAGAGTTAGAGCGTTACCAGCGGGTCTCTGCCCTGTGCCCAGTGGTGTTGCAGCTCTGCTGTTTTCCTGGTGCCAGCCGCGTTGCACCTGTGTATTTCCCCCGGGGGCACCTGTCCCACTATGGTCTGCTGCTACTGTTCTGTTGTTTGCTCTTCGAGATACCTTGGTTCCCCACCGCCTTTTCCCCGCTGCCTTTTCCCCACCGCCCTCCGCACTGTTTCCCACCAGCCTGTTAACCCGCGCCCTTTTCCCTTCCTTAGGAGCGTTGAGAAGACGTTAGAAGCGTCCGAGAGCGCCGCCCGCTCCAAGAAGAAGCGCAGCAAGGTGTCGGACCCCGAAAACCCCGCCGCCGGCCTGGTCCAGCCCAAAACCAAAAACGCAAAGTCGCTGATCCGGGACAAGCTGGCCACTGTGTCCAAGCAGCTAAAGCAGAAGCCAGGGGAGGGTGTTATTATAGGGCCTGAGGTCATGGCCATGAGCGACAAGGCAGGCAGGCAGGGCAAAAACAAGCTTGCGCACCGCCACGAGCACACCAATGTGGAGAAGCGGGCCCGCAAGCACCGGAAGGTGCTTGAGTAGTGGGCCCGGGTTGCGCAGGAAGACCCTAAGTTACCCTAGGGGAGGCACCAGGGGCATAAGAGTGTAGGGTATGTAGGGTACAGTACAGGCTCATACACCAGCACACCTCTGAGGGCGGCATAGGCTTAAGCCAAACCCTTGGGAAGGGCAGAGCAAGGCAGAGGAGGCGTGAGCTTGGCTTGCCTGCTGGTGAACCTTGGTCTGTGTCACACTCTGTGATTGACTTGACTCTGTTGTCAAGGATGCCTTTGTTTAGGGTTTAGAGTGTAGGGTTTTGCCCCTGTGAATATTATGGTGGGGATAGCCACCCTCACCTGGTTATAAAACCCAACAATACAACTATTTATCGTATTAGCACGTTTTTCTACAGAGTTGCGTGCACGGCCAGCTTGCCCTTGGCAGCAGGTCCTTGTTTTTTTCCTGCCGAGGTTGGCTGCAGGCTTTGTCCCAGACCTCTGGCAAACGTCTATGTGTGTCTGCGTTTTTGTGCCATGTGCGAGATACCCCCATGCATATCAGCAGGGGCAGCTTTGTGCCCGCTTGGTCTGTTGGAGTGACGGTGGTGTCCTCAGGCTATCCTGCGGGAAGGTTGTTGCTCACACAGACAACTGTGTGTTCCTGGCTACTCTGACCACCACCACCAGTGTTGTTCTCTCCGCCAGTCATGCATGGCGGTTGTGGCTTCTGCTTCTCTGTTGAGAGGCTGTTGCTGTGCAACCACAGCAGCCTGTCCACGTGTTGCCAGCTGCTTGGAGCAAAATCCACCTTACCACAACCTGTTGTCTTAATAATAAAGTGTGCTTCACGCTTCTTACCTCCGATGTGAGGCTGCACCTGGTGAGCTGTAAGCAAAAAATGTTTTTGAGGAGGATGAGCTCGCCCACTGGACTGTTATATCGTTGAAATGCAGTGGCAAATATTCTCATTACACCCACGGCCTGTCTTGCCTGGGCATTTGACTCCTGGAGACTCTTTGAAGGAGGAGAATAAAGCAGAACATAACCCTGAACTGACTAGCATCAACCACACAGGCGGCACATTTCCAGGCGGATATAAATAGTCAATTTACGCGTTATAAAGGTACAGGCCTTAAGAGAGGGCAAGCAGTGCTGGTGGGCTGGGCAACAGGCGCCACAACCTCTGCCTGTCCTCCTGTGCCTTACAGCTGCAGTATCATGGTAGTATGTGCTGCGCGGCTGGCGGCAAAACCCCTACACCCTACTAGTGAGTGTTGGGCGGCTGTCTGCAACTCCCTGGACACTGGCTCACTGCAGATGTGGTGCAATCCCTAATGTCCCTGAATACATGAACAGGAGCATGTGTAGGCTAAAGTACTGTTACAAGGTGGTTTCGAGAAGGTTTCAAGAGCACAGGTTAATGCCGCCCATCCAAGCTTATGCCACCCATAGCATCATGACAACGCACCCAACACCACCACCCCCACTTGCAGGCACCACAAGGGTCCGCACCATAACATCACCACCACCCGCCACCCTACCGACCCCCTCCGGAAACCAACCACACACCGCCAGCTGTCCGACGCCCACCACCACCACGCCACCACCCGCACCACCACCCACCTCAGCCACGCCGCAATGCGCAGCCTGGCGGGGGCGGTGCATCGGGCGGGGGTGGGGAGGGGGGCGCACCTGGTGGGGAGTGGGGGCCGGGGGGCGGGTGGGGGGGGGGAGGCGGGGCACCACGCCATTGCCGCTCGGTTGGAGGGCAGCATGGGGTTGGCGCGGAGGCAGCAGGTGAGCCAGCGGGTGTGTGGTGTGGGGAAGGTGGGAGGTAGGGGGTGGGTAACCCCAGATGTAGGTGCAGGGGCTGTGTGGGGGGTGGGGGGTTGTAAATTGCTGCCGGGTTGAGCATGGCATGGGTGAGCAGGATGGGGTCTTGGCCGGGGTAGTATGGGTGGACCCTATAATAGGGTTTGTGGAATGGGTTGACCTGGGTGCACCTGGTGGTAAGGAGCTACGAGGATTTTTGCTGCAATGCTAGCCCAGCCAAACCCTATGTCAGGGTTGTCCATGTGGCAGCCAATCTGCATGCGCCAGCAGAAACCCCCCACCTCCCACACACCCCGGACACGGCGCCACCGCCCAGCAGGACCCTCCCACATACACCACCCACCTACGCCCACTTCATACCACACCTAAACCCACACCCCCGCCCCATGCACTCCCCATCCCCATCCCCACCCTCCAACCCGCCAACCCCGCAGGCCCGGCGCCTCCAGCAGCAGGACCGCATCTCTGACCAGACGGCTTCCCTGATGTACTGCGCGTGCAACGGCTCGGCGCTGGCCTTTGCGGTGCAGCAGGGGCAAGGGGTGCAGGTGGAGGGGTGCCAGTGCTGCGGGTCGAGGTGCGCCGCCACCCCTTAGGGTTTAGGGTTTTGCGTTGAGGCTCGGTTGAGGTTAGGCAGCAGGGGCAGGGGGTGCAGGTGGAGGGATGCCAGTGCTGCGGGTCGAGACGGGCGGACACTGTGTGGCCTGCGGGGGTGCTGTGGTGTGTGGGTTGGCAGCTACACGGACAGGTACTTGGGATGGCCCTTGCGTGCATGCCTTTCAGGTTCGCCCCGGCGTTTGCGATGCAATGAGGGCGGTGCTGGCGGGCTGCCAGTGCTGTGGGTCGAGCTGTGCGGAGGGCAAATACCCTACCTATAGGGGTTAGGGTCGAGTTTTAACCATTCCTTGCCTGTGGGTCGAGCTGTGCGGAAGGCAAATACCCTACCTATAGGGATTAGTGTAGCAGTCAGTGAAAAGGGCGGGTTGGATTGGGAATGCTCGTAACATATTACTGATATGTTACTTTTAGGGTTTGAGTTTTTGCCATCCCTTGCCCGTGCGGGCAGGGCTGCTTGGTAGGTACAGGATGACGTCACCCTAGTCGACTGGTGGTGAGGTATGTGACATAGTGGTTGCTGACTACCCCCTCCCCTTTTGCAGCCCCGATTCGTGCCCCCTCCCCACCCCACCAGCCGGGCCCCACGCCACGCTGGGAGAGGTGGGCATGGCCACATTCACGGGAGCAGGTGCGGCCCAAAACCCTAGCATACCCTCGCTGCTCACGGGAAGCTGCATGCGCACCAGCCACATGATGTGGTTTAATCAAATTAATTAAATTTCAGTTATCGCATTCAGTATATTCTTTGCCCCCTCAGCCCCCTGCTCGCACTCTACAGCTGCATGCGACACAGGCACAGGCTATGGGTTTCATTCTCGCTCTTTGATACAGCATCCAACCTGTTGCAAGCATTTCTGGCAGCTAACATGTTGCAAATTATAAAATGGATGTTTTACCTCGATTTCCAATATGTTTTCCCTGTTGTCCCTCAGGCGCCGTCATGCTCCTGTTGCTGACCATGTACAGCTGCATGCGACTCATGCGCCACAGCAGGAGTGTGCGGAGAGGGATACCGCCCAGGGGCAGACCGCCGCCCACGGAGGCGCCGCCACTGCCAGGTGTGTGCTCTGTACCACACATGCATGCCATGTCTGTACCAAACATGCACGCCATATGGTTGCCACGCATACTTTGTACCTATGGGTGCTCTCTAATCACACGTGGTCGTCATGTCCTGTGCTGGTGGTAGGTGCCTGTGGCTAATGCTTGCCTTATGTGGTGCATGCAGCCTCTGGGGATTATTATGGGCTTATCATAGTACCCCGTTTGTGCGTTCCTTTTTCTGTCCCTCTATCCAACCCGTCTACCAATACCCGACGCAGATACCTGGCCGGGGACGATCGAAAGTTTTACTTCATTACGTATTCACAGATTATTTAGCGAGCAGGGTAACTTTTCATGCGCCCCCAACAGTCTTGTGGGCCTGGGTTGCCTCCCTGAATGTGACTGTCAAATAAATCTTGTAATCTTGTAATAATTCAACACTTTAATGCCCATGTGCCCGCCCCCCTGCTTCACCCCCCTCTCCTCCCCACCCACGCAGAGCTGCCCCCCTTGGATGTGCGCGGCCCCGGCCCAGGCGTGGAGGGGATGGCAGCAGAGTGCCCCATCTGCATGGAGGAGGTCATGTGTGGCGATGCCACCTGGCGGGTGCTGCCATGTCAGCACGGCGTGTGCGCCACCTGCTACCCGCGCCTCATCACCACGCAGTACCAGCAGCAGTGGGGGGTGAGGAGGCACCAGCCGTGGGCGCAGGCAGGGACGCAGCCACAGGCGGAACCACCAGAGGAGCCACAGGCACAGGCGGGACCTCCGGCAGATTCGGAACCCCGGCCGCACGCTGAGGCGGAACCACATGCGGGACCACAGGCACAGATGGAGCCTCAGCCAGGGGTAGGAGCAGCCTCCCCCCCTCCCGCGCCCACAACCACCAGCGGTGGTTTGGAGATCATGGACCCGGAGGTGTGGTCGCCCCCATCCCCACCCGCACCCCAACCCGTGCCGCAGCCGGTGGGGGTGCAGGGGGAGTGGGTACCCCACGGTGGGTACCGGTACACCTGCCCGCTGTGCCGCAAGGAGATACCCTATTTATCTACCCAGTTGGTGTGAGGGGGTGCGGGTTTTGTACCCCTTGCGGATAGTTGCCACGGCTTTGAGGTCCTTGTACCCCATGGATTACACTATCTGTTGTGAGGAAGTATCCATTCCTTTTTTTGTTGATATGTGGCGTCGCAATGTGTTGCAGCACCGCAGCCGAACAGGCTGTCAGCGCCGCACAAGCGATGCCACCCAGTTTTGTCGTGACATGATGTGTACAGTATTTATTTCTTTTCTTTTATTGAGTTGATGTTGCCAATCCGTGCTATTAGGTCAGGTCATCCGTTGTGGCCTGGAGCCTACCCGCATATGTTTTTGCTTGTACCATACCAAACGTTATGTTGTGCTATGCTTTCGTCCGGCTGACTTTCTACTAGGTGCCCCCCTTCGTCCTCCACAAGGTTTTCAGACCTTCCGTAGTGTTGCAACCAAAGTCAGTGAAGTTAGGGAATAATATGTAGTGACTGTTGGGTCTTTGAAAGTTAGGTTTGCAGTACAACTTGAGGACCACAACGGACGGGACCCTCAGATTGCCTGGCGAGTGCACCTCCACGTGCTGAACAGGCCTGATTCGGTGGCTGAGCCAAGTGTGGTAAGAATTTTTTAAACACAAGTGCAAATCATCGCCGAGGTTCCCTCACCTGGCTAAAACCGTTATGACCAACAGCACCTAATGGCAATCTAACAGGGGCAGGAGGATTATAGGATATACAATTATTATTATTCTGAATACTCGCCATGAACTACCCCACTGCTTTGTTAACCCAGTCCCTGCCTTCTAAACTACCTCAACTAGTGCACACTAAAGCTTTACTTTACTTAACGCCATCCACCAGTGTCTTGAGGCGCACATTCAACAACGGATTGACTGGGTCAGGATGCATGCATGCATATATGCTACCCAGTGCCCCTTGAAACCCACACTGCTCTCGCCTCTGCAACACAGTTGTTGATTTGCTTCCCAGCATATATGCCAGTTTTCAGCTAGGTGTGGAACAAACGTGGCGTGGGTCCTATCCAATGGCAGAGCACCTCGCTTTTAGCCATCCAGCAGTTACTTCAGCAACGTCAGCCTAAGCATACAAACCACTGAGGGGTCCAACCCGGTCTTGCAAAGGTTTTGAAAGCTTTTTGTATCATTACCTTTACAGCTATGGAGCAGCAGCATCCTGTCATGGACACGCTTCGCCCAATAAAGGGTCGGGAGGACACATTCAGGACCTGCCTGAAGACGCCCTGGCACAGGTACTGCAGGCATGGATTTTTGTGGCATAGTGCACTTTGCATAGCTTACTGTGCAGCATGCCACGGGTGTCATGCCATGGGTCCACTGCCCTAGGTTGATGCTAGTCCTGGGTGGTCAAGCGCCAGGCACAGGTGCGCGTACCACACTGCAGGTGCTGCTGTGCCTGCCGCTACGTGAGCGTGCGCAGGCCACCGCCGTGTGCCAACGCTGGCACAACCTGCTCAACCGCCAGGGCGTACTGTGGGAGAGGGTAGCGCTGCCATTTCACCAGGCACAACCCCCGAGCTTGTCACCCATCTGCAGCAAACAAGAGAGCTGACCCACCCCTGGGCTGACGAGCATGGCGTGGAGATGGTGCGTGCGATGGCGCCCGGGCGCGCACAGCGCCTGCGCATGTCGGTGGAAGACGCGTCAGACACGCCGCTGCTGCAGTCCTACCAGTTGCTGCTTGCGGCGTGTGGGCGCCTGCAGGGGCAGGAGGCCCTGCACCTGGCTGTGACTTCCTACCGGGATGAATCCGTCGTGCAAGGGGTGTATGCCACCATACATGAAGACATGGCAGCTGTCACCGCTCACCTCAGCCGCCTGACAGCGCTCACCAGCCTGTCGCTGAGAATCGAGCACCAAGATGAGGACGATGCAGACGGAAGCGCAGGCATCCCCTTCCCATTGCCCCTCCTGCCCTCCGTGGTTGATGCTGTGTTGTATGTGGAGCAGGCATATTGCTTTGTCCCCTTCCGAGCCCAGAGGCCCCTCCCTCTTGCCAGCCTGCCCCAGCTGCGCAGCTTGGAACTGACAGTAGATAGTGGTCAGCTGGTATTGGACCTGCGCCCTGCAGAGGTGCTGACCTCCCTTGTGCTCCACGTCGCACAAGGCGTTGCCAACGTCGCCGCATGGGTCCACTTGGTGGCCCTCTAGCCTGCAGAGCTTCACTCTCAGCATCGGCTGCATGGCAGAGTGGGCTGATTGGACACTCTTTCAAATGCCACCCGTGCGCAGCATGGCCAAGCTGCTGCCCCGCCTGCCAGCCACGCTCCAGGAGCTGACTGTGGGAGCAAAGTACAGCGCCTACGCTTGTGATGCCAGCCTCCCCGCCTTGCCCAAGCTTACCTGCCTGTGTGTACGTGCCAGCATAACCACCTTGACCCTCACTGCTCCCCTGCACCCTGCCCTGCGGCTCCACGGCTCGCCCGACTTGCGAGTGGCTGGGCCCAGGTGGGAGATAGCGGTGGGGGCCACCAACATCCAGCTGGCGGAGAGGCAAGGGGGGCGCATCAGTGTGGAGGAGGTGGCAGGGCAGGCACTGGAGGCCAACACTGCTGAGCTGGCGGGTGACGGTGGCAGGCTAGCTGCCTTGCGCTGGGTGCGGGGCCATGTGGAGCAGGTGTTTGGTCGCGATTTCAAGGCTCACGATGAAGTCATGACCCGTGCCATGGCCAGGAGCATGCTTCCATACGGCATCGCGTCGTACTCCACCCAACCATAATGTACTTTCAGCTTCAGTGTGGCTTGTGCAGAACGAATATCTTCGACGAGTACATGAAGTAGTGCGAACAGCCATTGCGGTTTTTGCCTTCTCCATATGCAAACTTTGGCCGAACCGTTTGTCACACAGCACAGTGCAGCAGGTGTGTTTGATGGCTGCGCTTCTCAGCGTGACATGGGCACTGACTGTACAAACTATTTTATGGGCTAGGGAATTGTGAGCATACTGTGAGGTTTGTTTCTACGGAGCCATTACCGGCACCGCGCCTGGCAAGTACCTACTGTAAATGCCTGTGAGGCTTTTTCTTTCTTTTTTTCGGTCTTTACAGGCAGGGAATTGACCTTCAGAGTGTGCTGTTTAGGGTTTAGGGTTTAGACCATGCCATCAGTCAGACGTGCTTGCCTTCCCATCAACCAGAGCCAGTGAGCACGTGCAAGGGGTTAAAATGAATTGTTAGTGCAGTTGAAACGATTCTTCAAGGACACTACAGCCTAGCTGGTATGCTTTCAGACCCGCCAGTGAGAGTTCCCGCGCTTTTTAGTAGGCCCAACCACCCAGAACCCTGTCGCTGAGTGCTAAAGCCCCATACTACAGCATGGTTTCACCTTTCACAGCTCGTCATTATTTTCACAGCACTTGTTGAGAAGGATATCGAGGCAACGGGTTGAACGCGGATGCATGCATGCATATGCCCGGTGGATAGTATAGTGCAATGTCTTCAACCCGCACCCGCTCCAAGTAAATACATTTTTATTCTATCTATCTTTGACATAGTTTCAAGTTGTGCGTGAAGTGTGGCACAAACAGGGCTTGGGTCCTTTCATTGGCAGCGCTACTCACTTCAGCCCAGCCTTAAACGTTTATACAACCCACAGAGGCCAACCCAGCCACGCAGACGTGAGGCATCCTTTGTTGCCCTACCTTCACGGTCACATAGATGCAGCAGCAGCACCCTGGGATGGCCACTGCAAGCCATTTGGGGGGGGTGGGAGGACACATGGCGTCACACATCCACTGCCTGCCTGATGGCGCCCTGGCACAGGTACTCTCACTGCCTCTTCATGCCACAGTGCACTGCGCATGATATACTGTGCAACACCCCTGAGAAAACACGGGTGTGCTTGCTGTGACTTGATATTGGGTTGTTGGTGGTGAAGCTACAGCTGGCATTGCCAGTCCAACTGCAAAACGGTTGTCCATGCGCATATGAGTGGTACACCCACAGCAGCTATGCGCACGCTGCAGGTGCTGCTGTGCCTGCCGCTACGTGAGCGCGCGCAAGCCACCACCGTGTGCCAGCGCTGGCACAACCTGCTCAACCGCCAAGGCGTGCTGTGGGAGCTGGTTGACTCAAGTGTCCACTCGTCTTTGACAAGCCTCACGATGCCAGTGAGCAGGCTGTGCAGACACCTGCACCACACAAGGGAGGCGGACCTTGGAAACCATTGGACGTACAGCAACCTTGAGCATGGCTTACAGATGGTGACTGCAATGGTGCCCGCACGTGCGCAAGTGTTGCGCCTGGGATTGGAAATCGAGACACCAGCGCTGCAGGCCTACGAATTGCTGTTTGCAGCGTGCGGGCGCCTGCACCGGCTGAAGGCCCTGCACTTGAGCGTGCTTTCAGACCGGCAGTTGCCTGATGGACAGGGGGAGTACGCCACAGCGTGTGAAAACATGGGGGCTGTGACCGCGCACCTGAGCCACCTCACCGCGCTCACCAGCCTTTCTTTGCGGATCAGACACTTTGAGATGGACATACATGGGATCAGCATCCCCTACCAATTGCCCCTCCTCCCCACTGTGCTGGACGCCGCATTGGACGTGGAGTCTTTTTTTGGAACCCCATTCAGCTCGAGTGGCGCCTTCCTCTCACTAGCCTCCCCCAGCTGCGCAGCTTGAAGCTGAATGTGACAAACGGAATCTTTAGATTGGACCTGCGCCCTGCAACCTCGCTGACCGGCCTTGTGCTGAACGTGCAAGGGGCGATGCTGGGGCTGCCACAGGGGTCCAACACACCATGGTGGCCCAGTGCCCTGGAGAATTTCACCCTGGAAACAAGTCAGTACCACGAGGCAGAACGGAACGACTGGGCGCTCTTCACGCTGCCGCCGGTGCGCAACATGATGCTTGCTGTTGGACCAGCCATCATGTATGAGCTATCGCCCACACTGCCCACCTCCCTCCGGGAGCTGCGCTTGGAGATGGTGCTTGATTATGATGAAGTCACCCTCCCCGCCTTGCCCAAGCTCACCTCTCTCTATGCAAATGAGAGCGTCTACATCTTGAACCTCTGCGCTCCCCTCAATCCTGGCCTGCTGCTCCGCAGCCCGCACCCCTTGCGGGTGGTTGGCCAGGGGTGGGAGATAGCGCTGGGGGCTGGCAGGGTGGATTGGCTGGTGAGGCATGCAATGGAGACGCTTCAGGCACTGCCAGTGATGATTACGGACAAGGGTGGTGGTGGTTGCAGTTTCTTAAAGCCGGCGGTGGTTGCAGATGAGGGTGGCAGGCTAGCTGCCTTGCGCTGGGTGCAGGGCCATGTGGATTACTTGCGTGCTTGCGAAAGCGAGCCGTATGCCGGTGTTATGATGCGTGCCATGGCCAGGAACCCTATGCATCCATTTACCGTGATATACATTGCCACGGGATGGTAGCGGACAAATACAGCAGGTGCAAGCGGCATTTTCTGTGCGTTCATGCTGCGTAGTGGCAGTGTAACCAGGCAATGCACAAGTCGTTGAACGCCGTTGACATCCGCACGTGTATGAAGTAGGAGTATCCCTGAATATTATTGACAAGTCACCAATTGGTGTATGTATTCTTCTCTAGAGAGTCTATCATATGAATGCCTAAGTTGTCATTTGAAACGGCGCTACCCTGGAAAATAGCTCCGGCATCATAATGTTACATTAATAGCGATCATTCTTCAACACGCAACTTACACGGGGCTGCATGTGCATGCCATATGCGCGTGGCTTTTGTCAGGATTCATTGCACCATTGATGACTCTTTAGCAATGACACGGCATGCGGAAATAAATTGGCCATGACATACCTGCAGAACATAGCACAGGAAAGGATCGAAAGGCTGCGTGTAGTGTACAAATACAATATATGATATATTCCGTCAAGTTGCACATGTAAGTGAAGCACATTGCCTGCAAATCACTCGCCAGGCCCTGCCTCGGGCAGCCGCGGCAGGCTGCTATGGAAGGAGCCAGGTGGGCCCAAGCAGGGCACCTTGGCAGCCCGCTCAGCCACCTCCCCCACCACCGCCTCGAGCACACGTTTCACCCCCGCTACCCCCGCCGCCCTGTGCGCCCCCGCCACCGCCTCAGCCCACAGCCGCCGCCCCTCTTGGCACTGCTCCCGCTGCCTGGCCATGACCGCGCACAGCGCCACAGGGGACAGCGCCTTGGCCACCCGCGGGCTCAGGGGGCGCTCGGAAGCAAAGGGCACAAAGCCGTGCGCCCCGCTGCAGAACTGGCCCAGTCTGTCCGCCAGCAGCATGGCGTCCTCTGCAGCCGCCGGGGGGGCGGATGCCAGCGCCTGCGGGCTCCCAAACCGCTCCAAAAGCGCCTGTGCGCGCTCCTTGAGATCCTCTGCACAGGAATTTGAGGATTCACGCATTGCAATTAGTTAAACAACTGTAATACAATAGCAGAAAACCAAATGAAAATGATTTCGTTCTTTAGCGAAATATTGTGTAAAAGGTGTGTGCCGCAACAAAAGGTGTGCAACAAAGGGAAGCACACACGTCCAAAGGGTATTAGTTGCTTCACTACTCTTGGCCAGTTTAGGTTTTATACACAAATTTTAGGGTTTCACTCCTCACCTGCCAGCTGCGCATCAGTGGCGCGGGTCATCGCCACCACCAGGAAATCCACTGGCATGTCATCCAGGTCCACACCTTCTGTCCCCAGCAGCCCCTCCACCAGGCACCACCGCATGTACTGCCGGCACACCTCGACTTGGTCAAGCAAGCCCCGCCGGGCCACCAGCAGGCACACCCGCTCCCTCGCCTGCTCTTCATGCAACGCCTCCCACACAGTGTCGTTGTCGTCTGGGTGTAACAGGCCAATGAGCCCCCCATCGGAAAGCGCCTCCAGGGTGGCTTGGCTGACATTCTCCAGGGATATGCGTAGCTGGTAGTGCAGATCTGGCTGCTCAACCCCCAGCTTATCGCACCACAGGTAGAGCTGCTCGGCTAGTCCCAGCGTGCAGGACAGGATACGGTGCGAGTGCTCCAAGTTAAAGATGGTGCTGCCCAGCACATGCCTGCAGGGTCCCAGTGCGCGTGTCAAAAATGGTTCAAAGTTTAGGACTTAGGGTACACGATTAGGGTGTTTCTCAGCACATGCCTGCCCAGCCAGCATGTGTGTCAAATATGGGTTAGGGTTTAGGGTGTTTCCCAGCACAAGCCTGCGCAGCCCCAGCGCGCGTGTCAAAGAGTGTGTAGGGTTTACGGTTAAGGGTATTTCCCAGCACATGCCTGCCACCACAGCACGGGTGTCAAAGATGGGTAAGGATTTGGGGTCTGGGGTGTTTCCCTGCACATGCCTGCACATCTCCAGCACGCGCTGCACCTGGTACTTGTCGCTCAACCGCAGCGCAGCCAGCAGGCGTGGAACCTATAGGTATGTGTCGGACAAGTCCCTGCCATTTGACCGCTCTCCTTCAACAACACAACAAGTAGAAATGGATTATTCAATCAAAATGGAATTTTGTGTCCGGTTAGGAAAATAACGCTGGAATCATTGATGGAAAGGTCATGCAAGCAGCTAATCATGAATACCAACAGGAAGTGGATCAGCACAACGGCTGCAGCTCAGAACTAAGGGAGATACCGACATTACCTTCAGACGTGGAAGGCTCCTCCCCCCAATGTAGCACTTCATGGTACATGCAGTCCAATGCATGCAGCCAATAGTACTGCCAATAGTAGTGACATGAAGTAAGTCAGCATAAAGGCTTCAGGACAGGAGTGAAGGAGGGTTACCTTCAGACGTGGAAGGCCCTCCCCCCCCATGTAGCACCTCATGGTACATGCAGTCCAGCAGGATGCTCATGTCTGCCGACGTCTCATCCAGCGCCAGCCGCCCGCCAGTTGGCAGCCCAGCGGTTGTGAGCAGGTCACGCAGCACATCCGAGCCATTGGGCGGAGCACACAGCATGAACCTGTGCATGAAAATAGCAATGAATAAAATAAAATCAAGTGGTGAGCAGGTCTCGCAGCACATCCGAGCCATTGGGCGAAGCACACAGCATGAACCTGTGCACTAAATTGAAAAATTAATGTAATAAAAAAGAGGCGAGCAGGTCTCGCAGCACATGCGAGCCATTGGGCGGAGCACACAGCACACAGCATGAACCTGTGCACCAGAAAACACCGATACATACATAAAGCGTGTTAGAACAGCCGCGTTGGTTGAAGAAGCGGCATCAGCAAAGTGATATGCATTGCCACCATATTGGAAACGAGAAATTGGCATGCCCGAGTCAAAGTTGAGGTGGCACAAGTACAAGGCAAGGCAGCTACCAGTACCAGGCAACTCCAATTCACTTTACCTGTGTACCACGATTTCCACCCCGTTGCTGCATCCCAGGGAGAGGTCAGCCAGGCCAGGGATTCGGTCATACTTGGTGGCAGGGTTTTCAGCCGTGTCCACAGGTGGGAGGAACCTGCGGCAGAGGTTTCTCCGAGAGGCTTCATCCCCCCACCGGCAAGGGTCGAGGCCGCAGTGGATACAACGACCGGTGGCACTTGCCATGGGGCCAATGAAGCTGGGCTAATCCAAGGTGTGGTTGAGTCACACCCTTACGTAGGGTTTATGCGTGGCACAATGAACCACTGGCCATGGCGCCGATGGAGCTGGGCTACTCCAAGGTGTGGTTGTGGGGGGAGTCACACCCTGAGGTAGGGGTTAGGCGTGACCCACTGGAGCCACCTGCAGGTTCCAGGATGGTGTCATGTCAGCAGGCATAATTTGACATGAGCTGCCATTAGTGCCTGGCGTTTGGCTACTGTCGGTGGATGCACGCATGTAATGTCACTATCAGTGCAGGTTTCTGTATTGTGCCAGAGGAGGTGTTGATACCCACTCCCCACTGTTAGTGAAACCAGCTCCAACACCTCTGGTACGCAGTGCTGTAAGCAGTGCATCGATGGGCAGAAACCCGCCACCAGTAACTCGACGAAGCCTTGGCTTTTGAACAAACGTGGTAGAATAGATTTGGCTGGTAGCAACCCTTGCGCCTGGTACTGCATGAGCGTGCATCGGGAAACCTTGTGCAGCGGGTGAGTAACACGCGGTTGATGACATTGTAAAGTCCTCTAGGGCAATGCTTGGCAGCACCCGCGTAAAGAGACACCGGGGCAAAGCTATCCAAGATGCATGCATGCATGTGTCACACAATGCTTCTTTCTAACCGACCTTGTAACAGGCTTCTGCACTGTGGGCGAGAGTGATGAAATGTTGCACTATGAAAACAAAACTCCCGGTTCTGTGCAGCTCTCTAGTCGCGCTAGGAGAAGCGATCAAACATGCATGCATTTATTCCATATGCATGCATGTGAAAAGACGCGAGCCATACGCACCGTTTGAAGAAGACGGGAGCACTATCAACACCCGTAACACTTGACTGCAGTCGTGGGAATTTGCCTTTACCTTCAGCACGCTGTGGAGTCTGATGCAAGGAAGCTCGAGAAATCCTGTATACTGAGTCAGCTGGTGAAATAACGCCCATAGTATAGAATGTAGCTAGTCATCTAAACAGGCCTGCCCACGACTAATTGTGGGTACTTTTTGCTATTATTAACACGCGTTGTACCGGTGCTTAAGTCAACCTTGACATAACTGGTTGCGTCATGAGTGCATACAGTATATGTACTTCAGGATTGAGATACAGTGGCAATATCAGTTATGGTGCCAAACCTCAGAAGTGTACTCAAACACCACTGCAGTCAGCGCATCAAAGGTGGCCACAACTAGTGGCACTTGGTGGGTGTACATGGTGGCCAGGTAAATTCCTTTTATTAAAGACTCAACCATGTTTCCGGAACGGTCAAATATATATGGCCAGGTACTTGCAAGTTATTAATAACTTACAACTGTCTTACAGCTCAGCAGCGCGGTGTCTCGTTGGACACACAAGTGAAAACAGTGGTTGCTATGGCGTGCTCAAAACGCATTGCCGGCAGTGTACCAATTAGGTACTTGATCCAAGGACCTGCGCACAATATTGATACTGTCTTGAAGCTAAAACGGTTCACCTTGACGGCGTGGTGGCGACAGCCAAAAAGGGGGGCCACATCTGTGGTGGTATATAGCGTGCTATTATACACTCTTGCGTAGCCAATTGCAGGTGAAAAACGAGGATGATGGCAGAATAGCCAATGCTTAACATGCACAGCAGTTGGGCGTAAAAATACCAATGAAAAATTCAGGGTTGTCAATACTCTCTCCCTTCCAACCATTTATACTGCCCACAAATACTCCATTATTGCAGGAAATAAATAGCTCCCAATCCCTAATCACGTCACCTGGGACAATACACCTGTGACCAGTGCCGCATGCAATACCGATCATGCGGAACAGCAGTGAAACAATGGATATGGTTAAATGCATGCTTGAAAATTGAAGCTGTGAGAAAATGCCAGAGTTTAATCATCCATATTGGATGCAAGCTTGAAGAAAGAAACAAAGACAGAAAGAGCCCCTACATGTCAGTGCTAAAATGTGCTACATATTAATTTGCAACGCTGCTGCTGCTTTCCTTGCTTGTCCCTGGCTGCTATATAACCCCTTGCTGAATACTCCCCCAGTACCCTGCGGTTGAGAATGCCCCAAGCGCCCATAGCCTAGTACTCGAAAAGTGCACCGCCAGTCTCCACCCGGCGGAGTCTGCGGCACGTCATGAGCCGGTGCTTGGCATGGAGGCTGCTCTCAGGAATGTCGTTGCACCTTCTTGATGATCATGAAGCACCTCAGTCCAGTGGAGGATACTGACTGCTCAGCCGCACCTGTGGTCACGCCAGCCGCTTGTCCGCCTGTGTCACACCCCATGGGCGCCATGCTTTGAGCTAGGCGAACTATCCACAGCCTTGCCCTGCAGCGCACCAAATTAGTGTCAGTGCTGAACAGCGTTCGAGTGCATTATGGAGATAACACCGCCAGCCAAGCTTTTTGTGTCGCCTTCGCTTTGTGGAAGAATCATTGAGGGCCCCAGGCCAGCACACAGCAAAATCCCCAACCCCACCAAATCCCACTCGCAGTCCCCACAAATGCCACTCCCCTGCTCGGATCCCACCCACTGCCCCAAACAACCCCTCGTCAAGGAAACACTTGCGCGCCTTGCAGCACCCGCAACCACCCGCTGCCACTGCACGTCGATCCAGTCACCCACCAAGGCACAGGCCAGCACAGAGCCACGATCCCAACCCCCTCAGATCCCCCCTTGCTGACCTAATGATCCCACAGACTACCCGCCGCCCCCCAAGGGATCTCAAAATAGTATAATTGCACACCTTTGCGCACGCAGTCACCAGGCGCTGCCACTGCGCATCGAGCCAGTCGTCCACTGCCGCCCCCGGGGAGCCATACGCCAGGCTGTAGGCGGCTGCGTGGAAGCCGGTGCCCCCCATGATGTTGCCGATGGTCACGGGGATGAGGTTGTGCCACAAAAAGGTCCCCACGGAAATGCCCGATCCCAGGACCATGCTCATGGGGATGAGGAACATGTTTGCCACGCAATGCTCAAACCCCATGGCCACAAAGGCCGAGATGGGCAGGAAGATGCCGATGAACTTGCCTGCGGGTGGTGATAGATACATCATTATGTATTTCCTTTATGTGTAGCCGTTTTCGTTTTCTTACTCATTTTTTCGTTTTATTTTTATCTCTCAATTTGCAGATAACTTGCGGGTACCAGTAACATGCTGGCGACAGATCAGCGGCGTGGCTCACGTGCATTCAAGCAGTACAGCAATCAAGGGCTTGTTTAAATATGTAGAAGTGAGAGCACCATGCACAAGAATGGTCAGTAAGGCTTAATACCGATATCATTTTATTATATTTGTAAGGCTGAAGACAACCACCCACCCGCCAAGTCATAGGCCCCATTTGCCTGCCACACCGCCAGGTTGACTAGCCAGTTGCACAGCAGGCCCTTCACCATGGCCACAGCCCAGGGGTAGTGCGTCTTCTTCAGCGCAAGGTGGACTAGAAAATCGCTCCTCCCCTTAAATACCTCTCCAGCTGTCATGAGGCCAACCAGCATGAGGGCGCCTGCAGCACCACGGCAAATGTTGGCTAAAGACAAGGTATCACCATGCGTCTTATGTGGGCGAGGCTTTACGCCCATGACCACGATCTCATCTTGCCCTTCACCCACCTAATGGGCAGTTAAGTTAGGAGTAAAAGTGAGTTCAACCTTCCGGCGCCAGATACCACACCATCACCACATATCACAATGGAAAAATGCACATCTGCATATCCGCATGGCCCATCAGACATTGACAACTGCTTTGCTGAGGGGGGTCTGGGCGATGCCACTCTTGAGCAGTCAAAGAGCCACCTGGTGCACAGCCAGCACAGGCAACCCACTCACCCAGTAGATTAGTGAGGTAGGACAGCACCCATGAGGAGGCCCAGCCCCAGGAGCTGACCTTGCCCTCCACCCGCCCAATCAGCATGTAGGAGCAGTTGGAGGTGAACAGGTCGGTGTACAATACAACACCGCCACCACACAATTGAACATCTGCAACCCCGCATGGACCTGCCTAATCACCAGGAACCCCACTCACCCAGTAGATTAGTGAGGTAGGACAGCACCCATGACGAGGCCCAGCCCCAGGAGCTGACCTTGCCCTCCACCCGCCCAATCAGCATGTAGGAGCAGTTGGAGGTGAACAGGTC
>JAULBX010032257.1:123972-162941 GCA_032358255.1 Heterotrichella gracilis
GGCGCCTGACACCACCACCAGCGTGAGGCCAAAGGGGAAGCCAAAGGAGGAGAAGAGCAGGTTGAACACGCCGGGCTGGGAGGTGCGGAAGTCCTCGTTCAGCTGGCCACCTGTGGGCGGAGGGTTTAAGGTCAAGTTCTGGCCTGGTTGGGGTTTGGGTTTTGGAATGGGAACAGTGTAAAATGGTGCTTGTAGGGTTTGGGAACGTTCTGAAAGGAGGTAATGGCAGAATTTAGGGTATAGGTCTGGCCAACTGCATTCAACTAGGGTTTAGGGTATATTTAAGGGTTTATTGCCTTATATCTGCCCGGGCTGCGTGCGGTTACGGCTAGGGTTTCGCCTTAGCACAAACCCTACACATACCTGCCAGGCTTTGCCCATGTGTAGGGTTTAGGGTTTTCGTGCTTGGCCAAATTGGCATACCAACCAGGGTGCAACGGGAAAACCCTAAACCCTAGCCGTGTGGCCCACCAGCTATGGTGCAGAGGGCCCCACCCTAAACCCAACAAGGGTGGCCGCACCAACCAAGCTTGCCCTCTGTAACCGTAAACCCTAGGTACACGACGTACCGACTAGGTTGCAGAGCGCAAACCCTAGGCCTATGTAGGCGCCCGCCAGCACCCCCAGCACCACCTTGCTGGTGAACCTTGCGTGCACTTTGGTTGCTGAGATGTCCGCTGTGTGGGCGTATATGTCTGGCGGGCTGAGGAGGGAGTACACGTGGACGGGGCCTGGGTGGTCCTGGACCTGAAAAAAGTGTGGTTTTAAACTTCAAAATGGGGTTGGTTGGGGTGTAGAGGTGCAGGTGTGTGGGCAAATATCAAGCTGCCAACAACGAGATACAGTCTGCCAAGCAAGCCTCATTTCGCAGACACATTGTGTGCCAGGGCACAGATGGCAAGCCAACCAGGTCTGATTAGGAGTAAGCACGGGGAGGGTACATGTGCGAGTTGGAGGTGGAGATCCACTTTGTCTGTTACTCTCCTTGGCCACCCAATACCCGTGAAAGATGCAAGAGGACAATATTTACACTACAGCACCGTCCCAGACTCTCCACCTCCTAGACGTACGTGTGAATCAGCGTGGGGCTTGGAGGCGCTGGGAGGGGCGTGGTGGCGCCCTGTGGTGTTGCTTTGTATGTGCTTGCTGGTGGATACTACATGGGCAGGCTCTGTCCCTGTCTCCATGGCCTCCATAACCACGCTGTGCTCCACGGCGTCACGGCGATGGGAGTCGTAGCCGTTCATTGCGCTGTGGGGGTGGGTGGGTTTGCCCCCACGTGAACAGCAATGCGAGGTGACTACGGGTTACTGTGCATAGAACCGAACAATGTGCTTTGAGACCTCGCTCCGTTCAAAAAACGTGGTGCTCATTGAGTGTGCCAACGGAGAAGGGCGGTTAGAGTGAGCTACAACACATTATGCCTTGGTGTTACGTCTCTGGAAAGGCATGTGGGCAAGTGCAAATTGCATGGCACAGCAGGGAGCAGCCAACCCATAATATACAGCAAGCTTGACCCACGATGCCCTTTTCAGCGTGCTTTAGGGTGGCATCGTGGGACTCATAAGAAACGAAAGTTGCTGCTGCCCGCGATTAACGTAACTTACGGCCGGTGACGTTATTATGGGACATGGCCCACGTGATGACACGTGGCCGTAGAAACAGGCAGGCATGCATGCATTGCGGTCTCTACTGTGCAGGCAAGCCAACCGTGAACTTCCCAACACCACAACCTGGGGTTGTTGCTGCACAGTTGCATGGAACAACGTGTAACGCTTGGAGCGCAGGTTGGACAAGCAGAGTGTAGAGTTACAGCTTGAAGTTGTAGCTATGAAAAAGCCTCCCTTGAAGGCTTCAAGGCTGTATACACGCTGTTTCAGGCTTCATATACTCAACTCCCTAGGAGTAGATGGAACGGCTTGCATTAGGGTGCAGGTGCCTTAAACAAGTGCACGGATAGAATATGAAACAATTATTGACACGCGCTTGGCCAAAAGCCTAGCCCTACTCCACCCCGACGTTGCCCACTGGGCAAGACAGATAGACTTCCCCCACCCCAACCGCTCAAAAGGGTAAACGAGGGTCGGCGGGTTTCAAACACAAAATGGTACACGGGCTGCGTTTCCTTATTTATGCAGCAAGGCAATATCCGATCATGCGGCACTCAGGTGTACCGTATACTAGCCAAAGGGTACTGCACGGTTCTCCAAAAAGCAAAAGCTGTCTCAAGGCGGAATCCATACCTTGTGCAAGTATGGTTCCTGGTAAGTAGGCGCCCACACCCACAAGGAAACTCGAGCCTAACGCGAGCCAACAATAGATGACTTCTCACTGAGTGTGTATGTCGTGAGTTGCGACATTTCTACCAAGAGCCAGGTATATGACTACTGAATAAACAACTACATGCAATATATGCGTGTGTCATGACACAAGGATTGAAACGTAAGCTCGAACAAACACACCCCCCTCTCAAAAAACACATGTATAGTCTGAGATAAGCCCTGTTGCAACAGGTGCATTGCTAGGTAGTACAAGGAAACAAACCGCCACAGCAAACAAGTGCATGTTTTCCAAAGGCGGGGTACAGAGCACTGATAGTAAAATAATGTCTCTTGCCCCGCCATTTGCAAATGACAGTACACGCTGTGCACGGATAACTGGAAAATGCCACTCATATGCCAAACTGCTGCCAGGACGCATGCAGCAATTGACCCCCCACCACACACAGGCGCAGTGCCTGGTACAAACAGCAGTCCATAAAGCTACGCAAACTAAATGTACCCACCCCACCAATGCCCCCCAACCCCACACACCACAAGGCGCCCGCAACTATGGGCGGGAAATCTCCTTGCTATTCACCCCACCCCAACTCCCGCCCCAGCGCCACAACTGGGCCACCCCCTCAGCGCGCCACTCCTGCACACCTAGCCGCAAGGAAGGGCTTCAGGTGGCCAGGCTGTTTGCCGCCTGCGGCCCCGCCCCGTCGCGCTTCTTGGCGCCAATCTTGGCGGCGTAGTACCCCGCGTAGTACCATGACATGAGCAGCTCCGCCATGTCATCGTCACCCAGCTCGGCAGCCTTCTCGCGCGCGGCTGCGCGCACAGCGCCCTGCACCACACCGTTTATGGCGTCGGCATATTGAAGGGTGTGCGACTTCTGGAGCAGTCTAGGGTTTAGGGTTTAGGGTTATGACCTAGGCACCATCAAACACTGCTGCAGTGGGGTCGCAGCATGTGCATGCACACGTACACTGTAGAGGCCGGCAGACTCATGCACAAATACACCTAATGCACTTGGTGCCTAGCACGCATGCCCTTATGAAGAATGCAGTGTGCAAGAAAGAAAACAGTACCTGATCCGAATCCTCTGCCTGGCCGAGGTCCAGCGGGTTAAAGTCCGCACCACCGCTGGCCAGTGGCAGGCCCGTCAGGCTGATGGGCCCTGCGCGCTTGGGGGCAGGGGCGCTGGGGGCAACCACCTGGCAAGGGGCGGAGGGGGGGGGGGGGCGGTCAGTAAATGCAGCGCAGCTGTAGCAGTGGGGAGAGGGTGCAGCATGGTGCAACAGCGGGGCGAGGTTAGCAGCTGACAAAGGTGGCAATTCTCACAACCCCTCTTTGTGAAGCAGCGCTGGATGTGACCAGTAATATAACATCCACAGCCCCTCTTTTAGCAGGTTTGAGGCGCCTGGTGCTCACCTGGAGCTTGCTGGTCTGGTCCGCAGCGGGTTGCTTCAGCGGCAGGTTGGCGGCCGACGCCGCCGCGGCGGGCTGGTTCTGCCAGTCAGGCATGGCCATCTGCGGGTAGGGGTAGCCGAACCCCGGATACCCCAACTGGGCGGCGTAGGGCATGAGGTAGGGCGGGAGGGGCGGCGGCGGGGGTGGGAAGCCAGCCCAGTCGTTGCCGGGCGCCGTCTCACCATACCCCGGCTGCTGCTGCTGCTGCCGCACGTGCAGGAACTGGGAGTAGGCTGCACGGGCAAGGGGTGGCACAGGGTCAGCAGTCAGCGGAAACCGGTAGTGAGCTATGCACACTTGCCTGGACAGACATTTGTCTCCTTGGGTTGCCGTGGTTGGATTGTACAGAGATCCAGCCAAACCGAGCGTAACACAGCTGCAGTTGCGCGTGAAGGCACACCGCATCCTCTATGCCTGCAGGTTGCTCGCAGGGAGGGACCCTCACGCGTACCTTGCTGGAACCCAGACTGCATCCACTCCTGGTTGGGCCACGTGGCGCCGCCGGGCGGGCCAATGTTGGGGGGCATGCCCGCGTGACAGTGCGCCGCAGGCTGCTGTGCAGGGGAGAAGGACTCTGCGCCCCCCGGGGCCAGGGTGTGTCGCCCAGCAGGCGCCTGTGGGTAGTAGTGGGCGCCGTTGGGGCGGGAGGTTGGGGGCTCGCCGCTGCACTGGCCTGAGCTGCCCTCGGACTGGCGGCAAGTGGCGGCCTGTGCTGCGTTGCTGAGGGACTTGGGGGAGCCTGTGGGGAGGGGAGGGGTGCAGGTGGGAAGGTGGTGGGCAGCTGTTGCGACATGTTGGTGGCAAGGTGAAAGTGCAGGGTTCACAGCACAAGCAACCCAGCTTTGGCTTCTAAAGGCTCAAACCTAGCAAATGCATCCTTCTGCACAACACCGGGAGATGAAGCACCCAGATGCTGGTGCTTGCCATGTGGGAGTCCAGACTGAACATGCATGACATGCGCCTTGTGCCAAACATGCTTTCTTGGCGAGTTCAGGCAACTTTAGGAAAACCTACCTTGCTCCTGCAGCTTCCGGTCCTTCGCCCTTTGGTACGAGTGGTGCTGGAAGCTGCGGCTCTGGCTCTGGCCCTTGCTGGTGGCTTGCCTGCTGCTCAGTGCTGCTTCAGAGTCCTTCGAGTGCATGGGCCCAGCGATGCTACTGGCCTGAGTGGGCGCCTCCGTGTACGGCTGGGCTTCCTCTACTGCCTGAAACGGGTTTGAAACGCGTTTTGCTACTACTCCATCGCGCCCAAGTGTTCTAGAAGGGAACCTGGTATCAGGTGTGGATCATGGTGACGAGAAGGGTGAGACGGGACAGTGGGTGCGAGCAAGAGTGGATAAGAAACGCCAACACTAGCCTGGCCACATACATGCTTGTGTGCAACGTGTGGTGGCCCAACAATGCGCAGCCCGTTCCCTCCTAGAAAGGAAGCAGCTTTCAAATCGCACACGTGGGTCTGAACCTCGGGAGAAACAACAGGCGCTCACCTGTATCTCAGCTTTCGCAGGTCTTGCGGAAGGCTCAAAAGACGACCTGTAACCACACCGCGCAAGAGTTTAGGCCGGTTCAGCAACCTCAAAACGCAGTGGGGTGCAGCTACAAGGGAAGCGATAAGGCAAACGTACGTGACCATATCCTCGTCGTTGGCGTGCAGAAGCTTGTACTTTTCCATCGCCGAGTTGAACGACCTGCAAAGAGGGTTGAGACTTGTCAGACTGGCTCCCAGCGGCAGTGTGAAAGCAGTACGGTACCCATGCATGTACGCATTTGCCCCAGCTGCTTGAACGCCCCACCATCCAGGCCAAGTTTCACAGCAGATTCTCGGAGGCGCCCACACCCTGTTTGCACCCACCTAGAAACAACATCGTCCTCGATCGTTGGCTTCCAGGACTGGCTGTTGGCCGCCATCGCATGCAAATCAGGTGTTTCCGAAAGGTGCGTGCTGTGGGTAGGCCCAGGCGATGGCTGGGCGTCCTTGCCTCCTACAGGGCTAGGGACATCCTTCCAGTACAGGTGGCTCACACTTTGGAAACGTATAGCACACCTGTCGCCTGCCTGGTTGAGTTTAATGGGCATATGCGAGGGCACCATCACTGGAAGTAGGGCTCGATGGACCTTCCACGGGCTCGCTGACAAAAACGACTTGCCCGCTTCTCCTAGTCGTGCTCTACTTCCCTTGTTCATGCTCTGCATGCCAATGGCATTTTCAAACGGTGTTTCCAGCAAACCACCAGTGTCCGCACACCTCCATGTAGGTTCAGGCGAATTTTGTCATTTCTGGCTTTGTGATCAACTTTGGCCAATGGCAATGCGTTGCGGCATGCCAATGCCATGTGTCCCATCCCCACCCTGGCTTGAGCTCGGCACCTGGAGTGTTCTGTTACACTCGTATCTGTTCATGCCCTCGAAACTTTTCCTGAAATTTGTGTGTACCATGTAGGCCATCTCTGTACATTTCCTTGCTCTCATCTGATATACCTATTCAGGTACGGGGACTCGCCATGGTGGCCTGTTGCATTCTCGCACCCCGCTAACTGCAGTTCTGTCCTCATTGCAATACACCGTTGCCTATTACATGCCAAAACTGTCCTCCAAAAATGCTGCAAAGCCAACCCCCCCCTCAGTGCCCCCAGCACTCAAACTCTCAGCAAAACCCGACCGTAGCACAAACCTGAGCACATGTCCGAGCCGAGTTCATTTCCCCCCCATTCTTGTGCAACTGAGGCCTCCACCTTGATTAACAGCTTCAGAAGTGCCAGACTGCGTTATAGTCTATTATAACGCCCAGCTGGTTTAGCAACCCGTTTTCCTCCCTGTCACTCCTGCTTTGTCCGGAATAGTGCCCTCATCAACTCTGATCCAGAAAAGGAAAGGACCTGCCATTCTCCAGAGTCCAGTCCTAAACCAGTCTCCCGTGAACGGCAGCTCCTGCACCATCTGCCTCATGCCACTGTGGCCTCCACCTTGGCCGGCAGCTCAAAGCCCATCCCCCGGATGACTGGTGCACACCGCTCACACAGCTCAGGGTGGGAGGCATCGACACCAACCTGCACACACAGGGGTAGAGATCAAACCCTGGATGCCGGCACAACGGACAGGCAGCGGAAACCCACAATGCCCCACTTTGATACTCCCTTGGGAATAACCTGGTTATGGTCCCTGGGCATTCCCTGGCAACAACGTCCCCACTTTTGTGGGGTCTCTCACTGCAAGCATTGATGCGGCGCACTGACACCCGGCCTTGCTAGGGCCGCTGCGCCATGTGTACGGTTGTCAGTGAAGCGCATCCCACCACACCACCATCCACCACCCACCTGTTTGCTGTCGTTCCAGCGCCGCATCCAATGCCCGCTCCCCCCCACCCCCTTACAACCCACCCGCCCGCTGGCATCCCACCACCACCACCGCCACCACCACTACCACCACCACCCACCTGCTCGCTGTAGTTCCAGCACCGGCTGCACTTGGTCCCCGAGGCGCGCGCCACCCCCACCACCACCTTGCCCACTCCCTCCAGCTCAGCAGTGGAGGTGTAGGCGCACAGCGAGGCAGCTGACGCAGAGTCAACCAGCGTGGCCTGTGGAGGGGGGTGGGAGGGGTGGGAGGGTGAGGGGGGCAGGGGCACAGTATAGGAAATGATAGACATGCGGCGGGGTGCAGCGGGCTACGCAACATCAGCCTGTTAATATTTTGCTGTTCTGTAGGCATGGGGCGCAGCATTGTTAATATGTGATGCTGGTGCGTGCCGTTCCCGGGACTGGTGACCGTTCCGCCCGGCCACATGCACATGCATGGAGGCGTTGCACACGATGCGCACGCCCCGGGGGAGGGTGGGCTGTTTGCATTACCCACCTGCGAGGTGATGAGCAGGTACCTCAGCGGGTCGGCTGTGTTTGCTGCACCATTGAGCTCCTGCAGCTGTGACCGCAGCGCAGGGTCCTCCACATACAGCAGCACCTGGGAAAGTGAAGTAGAGCAAACGCTCAAAACAATATAAACCAAAACAAAGTAAATATAAATGAAGTAAACAAGTGCAGAGCAGCAAATATTGTTTGATATTTATGTAGTTCCATTTGTTCTAGCGGTACGGGCCCCTAGGAACTTGTCAATGTGCGCACATGCTCCATCACCCCGTTCACCTTGAACACCCTAAACCCTAATCACCCACCACCCAAACCCTCCTAGGGTCTCCCCATCGCACCCACCCACCTGCCCCTCCAGCGACGCCCCCAGGAACTTCTCAATGCGCGCCTTCTCCATCACACCGTTAACCTCCGTCCGCAGCGCCAGCACAGCCCTGAACAGCGCCACCTGGCCCTCACCCAGCTCCCCCCATTGGGGCTTGGGGGCTGCCCAGCCCGCGGCAAACACTGATCGAGTGGGTGCTGGGTAGGGCAGGTTCTGGTATGCGTCCTCGGCCATGTGGGGTAGGATGGGGGCGATGGCAGGGAGCAGGCCCTGTGGGATGGGATGGGAAGTTCAGCATTCGACATTCGCGTACAACATCGCCATGCATAATTACATCCTCACGCAAAATGCAACTTTACTGTATCCGCCCCAAGGTAATAATTCTGCATGTGGACATGGAACACCGAAATCCCAACGGGGAGGCCTTTGAGGTGCCGTTCACCTCATACTGTGTGAAGGCTGGGTTGCATGGCGACGCCTTTTGAAGTGCTGCAAGGGTTCCTGCTAGGGTCTACACTGTGCATTAAGGTCCATTCCCACGCACCTTGACCAGCGCCACAAGAACTGTCTGTTTAAGGTTTAGGGTATTGTAGCAGGGTCTGAACTAGGCCAGGGCCCCACCTTGACTAGCGCCGCCAGCACTGTTTGGCACGCCCTGCGGTCCGCGCCCCCTGTCCCGGCCACGTACAGCCTGTCCTTTGCCACATCCAGGTAGAAATTAGACAGGTCCACCACCACGAAGCGCTGCAGCGCCTGGTACACGCGGTAGAACTGGTAGGTGGAGTAGGCCGAGTCCATGTCAGCAAGCAGGGTGGAAAACCTGGGAGGGGATGGGGAGTGGAGTTTTAAGGGTGAACGGTTGGTGGGTGGTGGTGATGGGAGGTTGCGGAACGCATCGGCCGGGGCGACATGTCATGGGCACTTAGGAGGGACTGCACTCCCTACAGGACCACCCCTCTCCCCTCCCACACACACATCCCACTGTTGAGCATGTTTCTCAGCACTGTGTCCGTTTGTGAGTTCGCACAGTGCCGTGCGTCTCCCACCCCACATGCACAACACCCTACTCAACAGACTTCCTCCATCCATCCCTAACCCCCCATTCACCCCTGCCGACACCTCCCACCCACCTGCTGAGCATGTACTTGTCGGCCTGCGGCAGCTGCTCATAGGGCACCGCATCTGTGGCTGGGTCAAAGTCGTGCAGGTTGCCCAGCAGGAACCGCAGCGTGAAGCGAACCTTGCGGTAGGTGTCGGCGATCTGCGCAGTGGGGTTGTGGCGGTAAGGTTTGGAAGTTACTGGGCCTTAGGGTTTTGTGTGCGAAGCCAACCTTACAGAAGCACCCTAAGGGGTCGGCGATCTACCAAACGTGCAGGAGGTAGGCATTAGGGTTTTGGATTGAGGGTTGTGAACATGAACTGGAGGATACTCGCCACCAGCAACAGGGGTTGGCAAGCGCAGTCACCCCACCCCACCCTACACCACACCCCAACGGTCCTAGCCCCTCTCCACACCACCACCACTACCCACCTGGCTCAAGATGCGCCCCCCGATCATGACATCCGCGCTGTAATCCACGCTGGACACCCACAGCCGCAGCACATCGGCCCCCAGTGCAGGCTCCTTCTTCTGGTCCTTGCCCCCCTCAATCACCGACTTGGGGTCCACCACATTCCCCAGGGATTTGCTCATTTTGTACCCCCGCTCGTCCAGCACGAAGCCGTGGGTGAGTACTGTTTTGTATGGCGCGTGCCCCTGGGCAGCCACCGAGGTGAGGAGGGAGCTCTGGAACCACCCGCGGTGCTGGTCCGAACCCTGCGCAAGGGTTACTTGCGGGTTAGGTTTTGAGGAACCGGATCATGATTAGGGTTTGTTGACAATGTTCAAGTTTGATGAGTACAATAAACAGTTCACCTGTAGGGTTTACAGGACCTGCAGTCGGAAACTTGGAGGCTTTCATTAGGGTTTTCAAGGGATTATCAAGTAGGGTTTTGGGTAGCGGTTTGCTTACCTCTAGGTACAGGTCGGCAGGGTAGTTAAGCCCCTCCCTGGCCTGAAGCACACCCGCCCATGAGCTGCCGCTGTCAAACCACACGTCCATGGTGTCCTCGCCCTGCGCATGGCACAAAACCCTAGTGAAAACCTATCCCAAATGCCTAGGAGAAATGCCCTAATGGCTGACAATCTTGTCTGTAACTCACTAAAAGCACACCAATAATTGCATCCGCAACCCCACCTTGGCAGCCACCACCGTCGCCACCACCCGTTCAACCCCCCACCTCATCGCCGCCACCTCCACCACACCACCACCACCCACCTTTCTCAACTTGGCCGCCTCCCCCTTGAGCCCCTCTGGCAGCAAATCCTCCACCTCCATCTGGAACCATGCATCGCTCCCCTTGGCACTAACCACCTCCGTGATGTGAGCCAGGCTCTCGGGGGTCATCAGGGGCTCGCCTGCAAGGAAGAGTGTAGGGTTTACGGTCTAGTTCAGGGTTTAGGTTAAGTTTTGCCATCCGCCACCTAGGTGTTGTGGGGCCAGGCTGTCGGGGGCTTGCCTGCGGTGGGATTGTTGGGGGTTGATGAGAGGGGTGTGTGATGGGGACATCAGGAGCTCTATAACAGTCTTGACAAAGAAAGTAAATCACTATTTGCAATTGAGGAGGAGATCAGGTTTTAGCGCCCTGGGTGCAGAAGGCAACAGGGTAAGTTGGGTTTAGGGGTTAGGGTTTACCAGTCTCGATGCAGTAAAACACCGGTATGGCCCCGCCGCACTGTTTGAGGTTCCATTGCTTACGTTTAGGCTTCATGGATCGGAGTTTAAGGTTTTTAGGGCTTACCTGTCTCGATGTAATATAACACCGGGATGAGCACCCCCCACTTGCGCTGCCTGGAGATGCACCAATGAGACACCGATTTTAGGGTTTCATTCCGGGTTTAGGGTTTAGGGCTTCACCTGTCTCAATGTAGTAGAACACCGGGATGGGCACGCCCCACTTGCGCTGCCGGGAGATGCACCAGTCCGACCTTGACTCAGTCATTGCGGTGATGCGGTTCTCCCCCGTTGCTGGGATCCACTCCACCCCCCTGATGGCCTCAAGGGCGGAGCTGCGGAAACCCTCCACCGACGCAAACCACTGCGTAGGGTATTTCGGGAGGGTGAGAACGCCAGTGGGGAGGATGGAGACATATGCAGTTAGAAACCATGACAGATGACCAAACATCTGAGCTAACCCTCTACAATTAGGCAGGAAAATACCGGCATATAGAGAGGTAATTGCCCCCACCAGGTCCCAAAAATGACATTTTCGCTTCAAGGCAATTCCCGGAAATTACATGAAATATTCACGAAACAGGGAAGGTAAGGTAGGTAGATAAAAGCTGACGATACAACACTGCCCCACCTGGTCCGTAGCTCTGAAGATGGTTGGCTGCTTTGTGCGCCAGTCGTAGGGGTACTTGTGCGCGTAGCTCTCCTCGAGCAGCAGGGAACCCTGGCCCCCAAGCGCCTCAATCACAGCGGCATTGCCCTCGCCTTGGACCTGCAGAAATGTAGGGGTTCAGCCGGAATCCTTTTGGGTAAGTAACTTCATGTTTTCAGCGCCGGTCGCATGGTGACTCCAACGCGGTGTAGGGTCCGCTACAAAGGTGTAGGGTCCTGCACAGCGCTGGCGAGTGCGGGCCAGGCTGGTTTGATACATGCCACATTGCCACCCACTTGGTGCACCACAAATGGCCCTGCCTCTGATGTGAACAGGAACAAGAATTACAATGAGTGCATGTAAATGGAATAGTCTTCACCATTTGAGGTCCTTTCCTTATTTTATTTTCCATACATAAATCTGGCTTCAAGGCTGAAACGCAGATGTACTTTTTCCATGTATTGCCACCCACCTGCAGCCCCTCAAATGGCCCCGCCTCCGATGTGAACACCCCCGCATCATCCACTGGAGACAGAAGCTCCAGACCGTAGCGCTGGCCAACCTGCACAAGGGTAGTGGTGCGTCAGGGAGGAACCCTAGCAGGGGGTATCTAAGCAGGGCTGCAACTGAGCCGGGCAGGATTTATATGTTGCTGCCCCTAAGTATGCAGCCTGCGTCCTAAACGATTTCAAGACTTGCGTCAAGTAGGACATAAAGAAAGAAATTGGATGAATTTGTGGGAGCTATGTGTAGTGATTATCACCATCTATACGCCGTAGACGTCGGTTGTTTTCATTTCTTTCCTGTTCCCACCTGGTAATCCTCCTGCCCATGCCCCGGCGCGGTGTGCACCAGGCCGGTACCCGATTCCGTGGTGATGTAATCGCCTCCAATCACCACAGGGCTGGTGCGATCAAACAGCGGGTGGCGGTAGGTCACCCCCTCCAGCTGGGCCCCCGTGAATGTGGCCAATTTGGCAAATGTCACCCCAAATTTCTCGCCCAGGGGCTCCAGCAGGTCCTCAGCGATGACCAGCTTTTTGGACCCCCAGGCCCCGGCGCCATCACCCTGCAGGAATGAAACATTTCAGACTTTGCACAATTCTGGAATTTAGAGACTTGCATCTAGAGAGCTACAGCACATTAAAAATGGGAGACAATCATGGATGATTGTTATTGTGTCAACAATCAACATCCAGATCATGTGACACAGGCATTGAGGGTATGGGTTGAAAAAGGAACCCTATACCTAGGGTTTAGGGTTTCACCTGCGCCTCCACCAGCGCGTATGCCAGCCTGTCGTTGACCGCCACTGCCAGGTTGGCGGGGATGGTCCAGGGGGTGGTGGTCCAGATGGCAAGGCTGGAACCCTCGAGAAGGGTTTCCGAGCCGGGGGGCAGGTGCGGGCCTGCAACCAGGGGGGAGTGGGAAGATGGGCGGGGGATGTGAAGGTAATATACAACAACCATGTCCACTCCCTCATTCTACAAATTGTTTGCCATGCACTTGCTCCTCAATGTGTACCCCTCCGTATATTCTAGCTCAGTCTCCTACCAAAACACTGCCAAAACACTACCGAAACCCTACCAAAACCCTGCCCAAACCCTTACCTGCGCCCACGATGGGCATGGCCACGTAGATGCTCCTCGAAGTGTGCCCCTCAGGGTATTCAAGCTCTGCCTCAGCCAGAGCGGTGCGGGAGGAGGGGCTCCAATGCACTGGCTTGCGCCCTCGGTAGATGTGGCCATTAAGGAACATCTGGCCAAACACACGCAGCTGCGCAGCCTCGTAGGCTGGGTCTAGGGTTTGGTAGGGCGCGTCCCACTCGCCCCAGATGCCCCACCTATGGGGGGGACAAGAGGATGGTCAATTATTGATGCAGTGATATCTCCTTCATCGCACACCATGATGCCATGTGACGCGGGTGGTTTGGATGAGGTTGCTGGGGGAGCTTGACCACTACAGGTGTGTTTATGATGTACTTTAAGGACACGCATGACTGGCCACCCCCTTCATCCATGCACAATCCCTGGCCCTCCTTCTCAGCTTGGTTGCTGCCAATTTCTACCTTGCCTTGCTATCCATGCCCTGGACCACCTTCAGCCTCCATGGGAGTCGCGGACACTACGAGAGGGCTCATTTTAGGGGGTTTTGGGGGTTTACCCTCCACGCACCGCATGAACTGCTTCTTCTGGCTGGCGACAGTCTTCAGCGCAAAGTCCCTTGCCTTCCTCCTCAGCTTAATCGCAGTCAGACCCTTGCGAGCCTCATCCTCCATCCCCTGAAGCACCTTGAGCTCAATGGGGAGGCCGTGGCAATCCCAGCCGGGCACGAATTTTGCCCTCCTCCCTTGCAGCAGCTGGTACTTGTTGATGAAATCTTTGAGCAGCTTGTTGAGCGCGTGGCCGATGTGGAGGTCGCCGTTGGCGTAGGGGGGCCCGTCGTGGAGGGTGTAGGGGGCCTAAGGGTGGAAGTTTAGGTTATAATTTAAATTCGCGAATTGAAGTTGGAACCGCAATGGACCTCCAAATTCATTTCCATCCATTTGAATGTCATTTCAACATCCTTCACCCTGTTTGCTGTGGGGGGTGGAGGGTGGGTGCCGGCTGACGGATGGGGATTGTATGGTGCAGGGAGTGGAATTTTTGCACTACTAGTTGCATCATTGCCATACTAGGTAATGGGGCTGGAACCCATCCTGCCCACCCACCCCCTCTCTCCCTGCAAAAAGCCCTCCCTCCTCTGCCCCCTCACCCCACCCAAACCCATTCCAACTGCTGTCAAGGAGCATTCCAGGGGCGAGGTTTAGGGTTTAGGGTTTAGGCTGTAGGGTTTTTTCCACTCACCCCTGGGTTGCTCCCCGACAGCGTCTCATACACCTTCTCCTGCTGCCAGAAGCTGTGCAGCTGAGGCTCCCTCACCAGGCTGTTGGCGCGCATGTCAAACTTGGTTTGGGGCAAGTTGACGGTCCCGCGGTAGGGGCTGGCGTCTGCAATGTGGGTGGGGCGGAGCAGGTAAGAATGGAGGGTGGTGGTGCGTGATGAGAATGATGGGGGTGTGTGTGTTGTGGTGTTGCCTCGGTAGGTGTTGTGTGTGTGAGTGGTGGTGGGCCAATGGGTGGGTGGGACTTGGTACGGACGGTGGTGCGGGGGGTGGGTTGATGGTGCCATGGTAGGGGTTGGCACCTGCGGGGGGTGACCCCCCAAACTCTACATGCCCTAAATCTGGTGGTGTGTGAGTGTCAGTGCGATGGCGATGCATGGACACTTGGGGCGTTGGTGGTGGCGTGGGTGGTGGCGAACGCGACTGCCTGGCATTGGTGCATAGCGTGGTGCATGCCTAGTGGGCCCCGAGCGCCATGGCACCAGGTGAAACAGTGATGAAAACATGCAAGGGCACACCATACCCAGGCCAAGTATGGGAGACCTAATGGTCTGTGCGATGTCCTGGTGTCACCTGTACCCACGCCATATGCATGCATAATGCAAGCCTTTTGTAAGTGCACGCGTATCCTCTCTGCCATTAGTCCCCTTCCCTACCTTCATCCTTTTTCTTGGCTTGCACAGGCACCGCGCGGGAGAACAACCGCCATTGTGTGGGCCCCTGTGGGTGTGGGGGTGGGCACAGCCGTGCCCCGCCGCTGCCCGCCAAACGAATAGTGCGCCCCAGAGCCCGCAGGCCCGTCTGTGGAACAATCAAATGAAGCCTGAAACTCACTCCACCAGGTAGCAAGGTCGGGTATGCACAAAGAGTTGGTGGTGGCATGTATAGTCGGCAGCTAGATAAGCACCCTAGCCCATTTCAGCAAACGACACGAATGCCACAGTGCGTTAGATAGAGACGACGCACTGGGCTTTTCTTTGCAAGGAATGGGTGCAAATCCAGTGGGCTTGGTACGGTGACAGTACTAGTGCACTCGTACCGACTGTGAGAGGGCCACCCTACCAACCATGGTTGCTGGCCGAACGGTGGTGCTAGGCCGCACAGGGGCCACCCCAGGCGGCATAGCTGGGACTAGGGAGCACTAGAAGACGGTGTGGTGTCAATGCGCCAGCGTAACGCCTTGCATTGCTTCTCGAAGACACACGGCTAGGCACTGCAGTAGACTCCCACAGACGCTAGTGGCGTCGAGCCCAGTTCCCACAAACAGGCGTCAATGCAGTGTGCAAACCAACACGTCGGGTGATCGGTTAGCCTGTTACAACACCTGTCACCCTTGTGGCATGGCTTGTGCATTTGCAAGGAGAAGTGCCACGCTATTGCCAGTCTTTTTCGTGTGGTGGGGAAATTGGGTGGGATTTCGGAAATGTTTATATATTTCCCATTTGATTTTACTAAAATGATTTCGTTTTTGTTTTCGAGGTATTTTTGAATGACGAAGTTGAGACCATCAATGGGGGTTGTGGGACATAACAATGTCTCTCAATTCACCATGCAATTACACCATGTGGCCCGGGGGCCAAACGTCTCGCCAGAAACCACACTAAAGCATATGCCATCCCCGTGAAAAAAAGACAGAAAAAACACAACGGCCCCTAAGGCCTACACATGGCCGCATACCACCCTGCGTATGCAGAACAACCACATATAGTTTGCTGAACTTGCAAAACACCATAAACTGGACAAGAACATGCATGCGGGCAATAAACTACAAACTGGGGCCTTACATGCCCTGGAGGATATGGCATGAGCTGCAAAGCGTTGCGATGCAGGGAAAGCACAGCAATCTATCCAACTGGCCCGGATGGACCCCCCACAACTCGCCCACCAACCAAATCTAACATGCCAGACAGGATTTCCCGTTAGTGCTGGAACTCTTCTCAGGGCCCTTTGAAGGCTAAACCCTCCACAGGTGAAACCCTACACAGTGCAAATGCCAGTGCTGCTGCACCCTAGGTGTTTAAATCCTGGCGTTTGCGTGCCCGCGCGCATAAAGTGCACACTGCGAGCAGCTGCATGTGGAAACAACAGGCACACTATACGCGTGGTGTAAGTCATGTGCCAAGACTGCTGCGCTACATGCCCCCAACTGCAATGCATGAAGCCGGCGCTTGTTGGCGCCAGGTGCATGATACAATTATAATGATTGCAAAAAAGCACGCTCAGATGCGCTGGGGGTACCCACCACTGGTTCTAGTTGCTGATCATGTCGGAGCAACAGCGTGTCATCACAACCCCTCCACAATCTCATGTCCACAGTCGGTCCCATACAGCAAACATAGGAGCATCTCGGCCCTCCCCTTGTCTAGGGTGCTGGTGTACGATTTGGAGCAGGTAGTGAACGCAAATATCCCAAACCTATCCCATCTTTCTCTGCTGCCAAACTAGTGCACCACCCCAGTACCCAACTTGGCCCAGCCCCTCCCCACTCTTGTCCCCAACCGCATCCCAGACTTTATCCCCGGTCTCCTTCAATGCCAGCTATTGCACGCCGTTATCCGCCAGCTCTGCCCAAGTTATCCTCAGATCGCCCCAGCTCCCCCCGTTACCAGCTAGTTTACCACCCCATTTGGCCACCAATTCTGCCAAATCCCCAACTGCATCCCCAACCTGCCTGATCCCCTGTCACCTCCCCACCCACACCCTTGGCCTCCTCCGCTGCCCGCTGCTAGTGCGCCACCCCACTGGCCATCATCGCCCACCATGTCCCCAATCTTATCCAGCACAAAGCTGCTCCCTGATTCATGGCCTGTGCATGCCAAGGGCCGCGGCTGCCAGCTGCCCAGCTTAACCCCAAACATGCTCCCCTCCAGATAGCGCACCAATTGGCCGCCAAGCCCTACCCCAATCCCTAAAAAGAAACTCCGCTGCCCGCCGCTAGTGCGCCACCCCATTAGCCATCAGCGCGGCCTCATCCCCGATCTTATCCAGCACAAAGCTGCTCCCGGATTCGTGCACGTTGGTCATGGCGCGCCCCGAAATTTCGTGCACATTGGCCCACTCCTTATCCCAGGAGATGGCGTGCTCGGTGGAGCAGGCGATGCTGAGCCCCTTGGGGATGGTGTCGTAGGCGCACTGGGACGGGAATTTCGACTCGAAGATGGAGCGCAGCAGGTAGTACTCCTGGGTGCGGGGCGTGTGGTCGGGGAAGCGCTCCGCGCGCGCAGCCCACTGCTCCTCCGTCACCATGGCCTGGAGGAAACGGTAGGACTTAGGGTTTGGGGTTCAGGGTATAGGGTTTCAGGGAAGGGTTTCGCAAGCGCAGCCCACTGCTCCTCCGTCACCATGGCCTGGAGGAAAAGGGAAAGGGAAGGGTTTATGGTTTAGAGTTTAGGGTTTCAGGGAAGCGCTCTGCGCGCGCCGCCCACTGCTCTTCCGTCACCATGGCCTGGAGGGAAGGGGAAAGGGTAGGCTTAAGGGTTTAGGATTCAAAGTCTCAGGGAACCTAACTGCGTGATGCTGCCCAGCTGGTCCCTCACAACCCCTCCTGCAAACCAGTTCGACGCCCTAGACCTATTGCAAGAAGCCCAGCCCCTCACCCATGCATAGGCCTTGAGCCCTTCCACCCACGCATGAACTGAAATGCTCCTGCCTGAACCCTTCAAATCCCCAAACCCTCCTTTCACACCCTGGTCCCTTCAGCCCGTCCACCCATGAGTATCCCACCCTGTCCCTAATCTGCTCCTGCACAAACCCTCCCCCAACCCCACATCAACCCTAGACCCTTTCTCCAAACCCCAGCCCTCTCACCCGTGCGTAGTCCTTGAGCCCATCCACCCACGAGTAGCCCACCCCGTCGCTAAACTGCTCCTTCTGCCGCCACAGGATGTCCTCAGGCAAGTAGGGCTGCTCGGTGTCGTGGAAGGCCTTGCGCAGGATGTACTTCTCGAGCTTTGGGTGCTCGCCATCCGGCCGGGCGGCAAGGTCGATCTGCAAGGGGGGGATTTATGGGTGAGGGGAGTACAGGGTCCCCACAGGGTTGTGTGTTTAATAATGTCTTTGGGGAGGGTTTGGCGTGTGTTTGGTGTGTATTTAAGCAGGGTACGTTTGGCAATCTGATGTACTTCTCGAGCTTAAGGTGCTCTCCATCGGGCCGGGCAGCAAGGTCAATCTGGTGGGGGGGAGAAGGGGAGATGCGGATTAGTTAAGAAGTCAAGGGCAGCGTGTGGGTGGGTGGTGTGGTGAAGCATGCGGGTGAGGGTGTGGTGTGGTGTGACATGCAGATACGGATGGTCTGGGTTGTGGGAGGCCTTGCGCAAATTGTGCATCTCAAGCTTAGGGGTGCTTGCCATCCGGCCGGGCGACAAGGTCGATCTGGTATGCAGGAAGTTGTGGATCAGAGGGAATTGCAGGGTTTGGTGTGTTTGGCATGTCTTTGAGGAGGGTTTGGCGAGTGACTTTTAAGCAATTTGGCAGAATAGGAGAGGCAATCTGATGTACTTCCCAAGCTTGACAAAACCGATGGTCTGTACTCCTCATGGCCTGTGTTCTCATGACCGGTGTGCAGGAGCTCTTTATCAACAAGGTTCTAGGGTTTTAGGGTTTCCTGCTTACCATCTTGTCTGCCGGGTCGATGTTCATGACTGTGTGCAGGAACTCCTTGTCCAGGAAGGGCACGCGCGTCTCCAGGCCAAAGGCAAAGGGCGCCTTGTTGGCGCGCATGACATCCCACTGGTGCAGCCGGGCAACCAGGCGGACGGTCTCTCTGCAGGTGGCGGGGAGGGGTGTTACTACTGGGGGATTGGGATGGCGGGGGCTAAAGCTGTACAACTGGGTGGGTGGGGCGGTGGGGGGTGCGTCACGCCCAACTGGTGCAGCCGAGCGATCATGCGAGGCGAGTGGGGTGGGTGCAGACTAGTACAGGCACCGCCACACACCGTCAGAGAAGCTGTTTGAGACATGATCACCGCCACATCCCGCAAACACCAAACACCCCGGTGCGCTCCCTTTTTTATACAATTTCTTTCTAGTTGTTTTGTTACTCTCATGATAAAGCCCCGCCCCACCCCATCCCCTTCCCTCCCCACCTCTGGAGCCCATCCCTGAACATAATTGCATCCCCGTTCTCCCCTCCCCCTCACCTGTGGTACTCCTCCCTTGATGGCGCCTTGTGGAAGTACAGGTACCCCCCCAGCGCCTCGTCAGCGCCCTCCCCTGACAGCACCACCTTGATGCCAAGCGCCTTGATGCGCCGCGACAGAAGGAACATGGGCACGGAGGCGCGCACCTGGGGGGGACACAGGGTTTCAGCAAGGGTAATGGCCAGGGTTCAGCAAGGGTTGCAAAAGGAACATGTACACGGAGGAGCGCACGTGGGGGGAGACAACAGGGACTGAGCAAGGGCATTGGCCAGGGTTTCAATCCATGTGCCAGATCCCTATATCCAGCGCCTCCAGCCCCTCCTCCACAAACAACGTGGACCCGCCAATTCAAAACCCTGATTGACAGCCAATACCCTAAATGATACCCTACCCTCACACCTGCTCCCACGACTCTATGTGCCAGATCAAGCTCTCCAGTGCATCCAGTCCCTCCTCCACAGTGGCCGTGCACCCACAAGTCAAAACCCTAACTGATACCCAAGACCCTACATGATACCCTAACCCCGCACCTGCTCCCACGACTCTATGTGCCATATCAAGCTCTCCAGTGCATCCAGCCCCTCCTCCACAGTGAACGTGAACTCGTGGTGCTCCGTGCCAAGGAAGTTAGCCACCTTGCGGGCCGCAACCAGGTCGGGGGATCCGGGCAGCCCGATGCTGAAGGTGTGGATCTTGTGCTTGGTGTCAAAGGCGTTCTTGGACTCCTTGAGATGCCTGGGGTGAGTGCAGTGAGGGTGGTTTTCTTGTTGGTCTAACTTTGGGTGAGGGGGAGTGTTCTTTGGTATCTTTTGGTGCATAGGTTGGGAGGTGCAACGGGTTTTTGGATATGACATACGCCCATATGTGTGCCCGATGCAGATAGTGTGAATCGTGTTCGTGGTGTCAAATGCATTCTTGGACTCCTTGAGATGCCTGGGAAGATGGGGTATGCGGCAATGGGTGGCGCATATTGGCGCAGCTCCTGCCATGTGCATGCTTCCCCACTCCACGCATCAGATGAGCATTTGTGCGCGCCGCCATGTACAGCGCCAACAAACGCCACAATGACAATATTTCAAGCTTTACTGCCATTTTCAGACTCTGGCGCAACTTCTTCCTAATCCCCACCTGACGGCTACGCTGGCCACCAGGGATGAGTCCAGTCCCCCAGACAGCAGGATCCCCAGGGGCACGTCAGACATCAGTCGCTTGACGGTGGCGTCGATGAAGGATTGCTGCAAGGTAAGGGATAGGCGTGGGGGTGGGCGGTTGCACAAAGCTGGTGGGCACAGCACTGGTTGAGCTCATGCAATCCAATCCAGTGCATAAGGGTTTAAGCTTTAGGGTATAGGGTTTAGGTGCTTCACGGTGGCGTCAATGAATGCTGCAGGGAAGGAGGCATCTCAGTGCAATGGCATCAGCAAGGTGCAACATTCAATGTGATCCAGTGGAACGGGATGCCCACCAACTTCAAGCAACTGAGCACATGCAACCCTCATGCTTGTGGCATCACCAGCGCGACGTTGAGCTGTTGTGCTCGACAGCGTGCAGTACAACCAGAGCCGCAAGGGGGGTGGTGCAACTTACCCTGAGGTGTGGGAAGTCCACCGGCGTGTTTGGAATGACGTCGATGTCGATCCACGAGGGCTTGAACCACCGCTCAACCTTGCCGGTGCTGCTGCGGTACACGTGGCCCTGCGATGTAAAGCCGGGGGTAAGGGCATTGGTCAAGGTCAATGGTTATGGGGCATGGCCAAAATTATGGGGTACTGAGGTCCACATCCTTTACTTCTATGGCGCAACTGCATGCATTCAACGGTGGCGGTGCGGCTTGCAGGCACAAGCGGTACCCCGCGGCCCTGATGGGGGGTTGGGGGTAGGGCGGGAGTTGGGGCGGAAGGCGGTCAGGCCATGCAGTGCGCTTTTCAAAAACCGAATAGGGTGCCAGCAGCATGCGGCGGCACATATGGCCATGCGGCAGGGGTTGATGGGGGTGCGGGGTCGGTGCATGGCATGCACCCTATCATGCAGCAGACACAATGGGGGACAATGAGGTCCAGTGTCCATTCGCATACATCGCAACTGCATCTATCTGGTTTTTGCTGTGTGTCATGACGGTACCTGCCTGTTGCAATGGCCTGCGCCACCCCAGTCATGGCATGCATGTGCACCCCCCAGTTGCATGCATGTGCTTTCATCTGTGCATGCACCCTGCTGGCATTTGGGCAAGGGGTGTGGTGCTGGTGCAAGTGAATCACCGGGGGGAACAGGTCGAACGACACGCAGTTGTCCTGCAGGGCCTTCATCTCCGATGCAAACCACATTGAGCCATCAGCGCCCTTGCCCCAGTACAGCGAGCAGATGCCGATGGGGTCCCTGGCTGCAAAGAACTCGCCCGTCCTCTCGTCCACCACCACGCACGCGAAGATGCCATCCAGGTGGTTCCACAGGTCGTTGGTGTGGCCGTACTTGTCGTACAGGTAACCCACAATGGAGGAGTCAGAGTGGGATGGGATGTCCACTCCAGCCAGGAGGGTGTCCCGGACTTCCTGGTGGTTGTAGATCTCGCTGTTCCTGTGGTTGGGTTACGCAAAAGGGTGATAGTGGGCGTGGTTGGAAGGCAATGCATGGGAGGAAGCCAGCATTTGACGAAGGACACCGTGACCACTGTGAAGGCACGTGGTGGTCATGAGCTTGGATGGTGCGTTCAAAACTTACAATGCCCACGCAATGTTGCCGTCGGGCTTCTCGATGACGAAGGGTTGCCTGCACATTGAAGCGTAGGTTAGTTCCCAGCCATACAGGGCTCGCTTCTGAGGTTCTTTCGTAGCTAGGTGCCCAAGAAAGGTGCACGTACTTCCCGGAATCGGACGGGTCCACAATCTGGAGCCGTTCGAAAGCCAGGAACGACTTCCCATCGGTGCTCTCCCACACAGCGCTTGAGTCTGGCCCTCTGTGCCTAAGGAGCGTGCTGGCCCTCACAACCTTGCGCCTGTTGGTCAGTGGATCGCCCACTAGGCCAAGGGCGGCGAGGATGCCACACATGCCTGCGAACTCTCACCCAAACGCACGCCAAAACAGGGGTCAGGTCACCATACAAAGCGGCTGTAGCCAGGAAAGAGGTGTTGAATATGTTAACAAGCGCAGCGTGCAGGGCTAATTGCTGTGCTTTGACAGCGTTTTCAGCTAGGATAAACATAAACAGTGTCGGATACGTGCAGTGGCCAGGTGCAGGGCACTGTGGAAGTGGCCAGCTGATCCAAGGATTTGGATCATCCAAGCTAGACTGATTACATTCTTGGTGCCCTGCCACAAGGTTGAACCCCCTATCACAGGGTGATAGCAAGGCTGATGTCTGGAGGCCGTGCGTCCCTACTTTGTCAAGCTTTGCACTTCAGAGTCTGCAATGGTTATGAGAGCAACCAGCTGGCGGATTGGGTTCCCAGGAGGAGGATGATCTACCCACACTCACAACAGCAGATTCAAAGGGACAACTGCCAGTGGCAGGTTGCACAGCACAGGCTGATGGCACGATGAGCAGCGATACGCCCTCAATCAGGAGTATCACAGTGATAGAATGTCAGTGACATAAATTGCCTTTTTACAAAAAATAAATTGATACTTGTTGTACAATGTTTGTAAGCAGCTGGCTGATGACGCTGCAAAAAAGAGGGAGGCGACACCAGATTCACTTGCTAGTGCTGAACGTTTGACATAGGCGTCAACTGGTGTGTTAGAACGGCAACAATAGCTGGCCCTTTTGCCAGTGCTATCAATACAGGTCAAAAAGGTGCCCTCTACAATTAATAGTGGATGTTAATCAGTCACTCCAGACAGCATTGTACTTTTGGTGTGTTCTATGACTAAGGTTGAAAGCTTTTTGCTGGAAGCGCCGCACTGTAACATCCAGTGCGCCTCCACGGCCCCGCAAACTAATTTTATTCTCCTCAGATGTAGCTGTGGCTGGGATTGCAAGTAGCGCATTCAGCCGTACTCCTCCCCCCGGGTGTGTTGGCCCTACAAACCTCCCCCGGTGAGTTGGCCCTTAAACCTTCCCCCCAACTGTGCTGGCCCACCTTCCCCCCGGCTGCGTTGGCCCCACTCCTTCCCCCCGGTATGTGTAGGTCCCATTCCTCCCCCCGGGGTGTGTTGGCCCTACTCCTGTCCCTCAGGGGAGGGTTGTGTACTACCCCTCCTCCTCCTCCAGGTCCTCTAGATCCTCCAGCTCCTCGTCATCCAGCACCTCGTCATCCTCCAGCTCAACCTCCTCATCATCAAACAGCTCCTCATCATCAAACACCACGTCGCCGCCCACCTCGTCGTCATCCAACAACTCCTCCTCGTCCAGCAGCTCATCATCATCAAACTCCTCGTCCACAAGGCCCGCCTGGTCGTCTCCAGCTTCCACCGCGTCGCCACCCGCCTCCCCTGCCGGTTCGGTGGCATGGGTGCCATTGGTGGCTTCGCTGGGCTTGGGTGTCTGCTGTGTGGGCGCACTCTTGGCCTGTGGGAGCAATAACAGCGATTGTCAGCAGCATGCCAAGGAGGTGAAAGTAAAATGCATATATGTCATGAACCACAACCATGCATTTTCGCCCTTCTCCCCTGGCAAGTTGAGGAGAAATGTGCAGCTTGCAGTGTGGGGTTTTCAACACACACGAGGGAAAACAATGACAGCTGGCCACCCCCCTGATGACGCATGCCCTGCATGCAGCAACCAGCCTTAGCTCACCTCTGCAGCCGCTTGTTGTTTGGTGTCTCCTGTTGCAGAGATTTGCGTGCTGGGTGTGCCGGCCGCCGCAGCTGCCTTAACTGGCCTGGCGGCGGGAGCCGCTGTTGCAACCACCACACGCTGCCGCTTCACCGCAGGCTCCGCATCTGGCTCAAGAGCATCGGGCTGGCTCTCGGAACCAGACTGCTGCGATGCGCGCTTGGCTGCCTTCTCCTGCAAGTAGCACAGAACTGGCGTCAGCCACTCGCCGCAGGAGTCATCATGACCAGGCTATGCCTATGTGTGGATTACAAGCGTGCCCGGTAGGATGCAGGCGCCAACCAATGGTAACACACCATGCACTCTGTCCTTCATGGGCCGCTGCCGCGCCTGTGCACGATGTTGGCGCACCACGCAGAGCAAGGTCTGCATACCGATACAGCGGTGCGCATGCATGCATGGTGATCTGCCAGGCAAGCAGCACAGGCATTGGCGGACACATGCAGGAGCCTGCATGCGTCTTGACGGCGCAAGCCCCCAAGGCACACTCCCACAACAGGGTGGCATTTGGTAGCACAGGTCTTCAAAGCAGGGATGCTATGCATGCCCATGCGCACCTTGCGGATCTCCTCCAAGGACTTGGGTGCCTTGGGCGGCGATGATGCCTGCGCAGGGGTGGGGGCTACACGCTTCCTGCTCCCACCCTCCAGCGCCCTGTCAAGGTTGGGCCCAGGTTGACTGCCTGCCAGCGCCCTATCCAACCCAGGCACCTGCCTGCTACCTCCCATCCCCCTGTCAAAGCTGGCCGCTGATTGACCACTAGACAGCGCCTTATCCAGCCCCGCAGGGGGCCTGCTGCCCCCCAGCGGCCAGTCGAGAACCGGCACAGGCTGTACGGTTGGCGGCGCCCTGTCTGGCCCTGGGGGCGGCCTGCTGCCCCCCAGCGGCCTGTCCCACGCCCCGCTGTGCCTCGCGTCCGCCTGCAGCGGCCTGTCCAAGCCTGGGTGCTGGGCCCTGCCGCCGGCGTGCAGCGGCCTCTCCAATGCCAAGTTACGCCGGTCGTAAGGCTGCTGCTGCTGCGCCCTCTCAGGGTAGGGCTGGTGCCTGCTGCCCTGCTGCGGTTGTCGCTCCATCTCAGAGCTGGGGCGGGGCACCGCCACTGATTGGACCTGCGGGCCTGGGCGAATGTGCGGCGCTTGGGCGGGCCTGGTGGCCACCCGCCGCCCCGGCTTCTGTGCATCGCGTGGCGCCCGTGGTGAGTCGGAGGGTACTGACCCTGACCGCGCGGCCACCACAGCAGCGCCCGGTGCCCTGGCGAGCGCTCCTTGGTGGCTGGCGTGTGCTGAATGTGGGCGTGACTCCTGTGGGTTTCAACAGAAAGTGTGTATCAGGATGGGTCCATGGTGGCAAGGCGAGTTGCAAGCCCTGCTGCAGAAATTGATGCAACTTTACCCAAACTAGGTATAAAAAAAGCAAGTTTTTTAGTTGTTTGCCCAGCCCCTCACCTCTACAGCTCCCCAAGTCGACTGTTCCCGTGAAACAGTTTCAACCAGGGCCCTCAAGAAAGTGCCTCGGCCGCCCAGCCCCCGAGGGGCGCGCACAGCCTCCGCACTGCCCTCAGACGCGTCTGGTTGTGAAGTCCTTGCACCCTGCACCACGCGGCCCAAGTGAGACACGTTCACCATGCCGCCACAACACTAGGATAACCCATTATTTCCAGTAGCCTTAAGCAACCAGCATAGACCAGGGTGTCCCTGTGGTGTGCCAACATTTACCTGCTTGTTCCCTAGCCGTTCAAGCACAGACTTGCGGACAGCCACCTCCTCCAGAACCGCGGGCTCCCTGCCCCTCACCGCCGGACGCGCCGCTTGATCTGTGCTGCTGGGAGCACCGCGCCTGGCACCCGCCCTCACAGGGCTGACCGCGCGTGCGCCCACCTCCCTCGCCTGCTGCTGAGGCGCCCTGGCCCTGGTGGGCGCAGCTGGCTGTGTGCGGAGGTGTTGCTGCGCAGGGGCTGGCTCCTGCTGGCGGAGAGGTTGTTGGAGCTCTTGCCGTGGCGCTGGTGGCCGGGGTTGCTGGGCTGCTTGTGGCACTGCCTGTTGGAAGAACGCAGCTGGCGGTTGTGATGCAGCCACCCCGGCTGGTTGCCCCGGTGCGTCTCCGAAGTTGACCAGTAGTGCATCACGGGCCGCGCTCTGCAGCAAAGCAGTTACCCTCGTAAAATAACTAGCGGCAAACGTTATCAGCGTGTGAAGGCGCACTCACATGGAAACTTTACCAGGGTGTCAACAAGGGGGTGGAATGACTGACAACCTGTTTTGTTGTTGCTCAGCTACTTACCGGCAGCGAGTGTGAGAACATGCACTGGTCTCCAAACTTGCAGGTGCCCGTCGGGCCAAACAAGTACTTGCAGGGCACAGTATTGTGCATTGGCTGTCGGAATGCTGGCCACGCTGCACTCCCCTGCTTTGCCTGCAAGGGAAAGTGGAATGTGGGCTTTAGAACAAGAAAGAGGACGCCTCTTTCCCACAAGGTGGCATAACAAAAGGTTGGATAGGGTCTCAGCGTGTCTCAACAGAAGCTGAGCAACCACACAAGAGCAAGCTCAAGGCACTTACTGGGTCGTGCTTGAAGGGACAGTGCTCCCCATTGAAGCATCTTCCTTGCAGGAAATACGTACAGTCGACACTCTTCCGCAGATCCACGTCCATCGTTGCAAGCTGAAGTGAGGTTGTCTGCAGCTGGTGCAGTTGAAAGCTTTCTTGTGTTAGGGGAGGTATACAATCAGCCTGTGGTTGCACCAAAGCTGCAAACAGGAGGCCAAGAAAACCTACCTCTGTCACTCCATAAGCAAGCCAACACTCTGCGGGATGGCAACTCACGTAAAGCCTCTGTCACGTTCCAGGTGCATGGGCTTGTGGCCCACGCTAGAGGTGTCGAAACATGTTGCAGGAGCCCACAAGCAAAGGGGCACTGCTAGGGCGGTTTCAACGAATGGGGCAACAGAGAAAGAGTGGAACTGTGTACGCTGGTGCGGACACAGCGCTGATAAAAAGAGGAATAGTGTGAACGTTCACAACGACGGCTCTGCACAAAACAAACCTCAGCAAACCCGGAAGAAGCAAACGAAAGTATCGGCACAGGAAAACTGACCCCCCGCCTAAACGCATGCAAATTGGGTGCGGTATAAACAAGCGGAAGACAGCAACGACTACAACCCCGTGTGATCCTAGAAACCGAGTGATATGCAACCATCGTGAACGCAATACAAAACACTGCAAACAGTGCCCAACACAAATGCAACGCTGATGACCCCCTACACTGCTATCGCGCCGGGTGCAACATTAACCAGTAAATGCAAGAAAAAAGGAGCAGCGGCCTTTGTTTCCTTGGCTTAACTCATCAAGAACGCATACACACGCCGGCAAGTGCCAACCACACGCATGACCGTCCAACGACACAAAGGGTGCTACCTCGTTCCGCGCGATGAATGCATGAGGAAAAGTAGAAGACGTGAGTGCTACATCCCTACCATAAATTCTGCAACGTCTTCAAGGGACGTTCACGTGAGTTTTGAATGGCAAAGAGAGCCTGATCCCTTGCCCCTTTATCCATCGTGGGCAAAAGGCTACGAGCAGCCCCGCCTTTGGTCCCACCTGGTGGACGGCGGGCTGCGGAGTGGCCCGGCCACATCAAGGCTGCAGTTAAAGGCTGCTGAAGCGAGCTGTGTAGGAGAGACTCCGCAGGACTAGAGACTAGCAATTGCATGCACCTACTACTGCTGTGATAGCCAGCGCTGACAGCGCCCAATGCTTCTTTCACCATATGATGCATGCATGGCTGCCCACCCATCACTGCCTGACACTTCTTTCTGAGCGAAACTCCTATACCAACGGACTTGCAACCCGTTCTCAAGTATATTATAAAGGTGCTTCGGGGCTCTAGACCCCTTGCACGCCGTTGGCCTCAGCAAGTGCCTCAGCAAGGATGGCTAGGCCAGGCATGAAGTTGCCTGTCTTGCTCACCTCCTTTGTGCGTACAATCGGCCAAGTTCAGACGCAAGCCACCCTCAGCACGTCGTCTGGTTGCATGTGGAACGCCTCCAGAGGCATTGCAGATGCTGCTTTCGCTGAAGAGGACAGCAGCTTTGGGACCCAGCCTGAGCAGAGCTTGCTGGCTCGAGGCAAGTGGCGCACGGGTGCCATAGCAGTCAAGGCGGGGATGACACAAGACTGGGACCAGTGGGGTGTCAGAGTGCCCGTGACGGTTCTGTGGATCGACAACTGCCAGGTACACTCCAGGTGCCGTACCAGCTCATGCCAACCACTGAACAGCTCACCTATGGAAACTGACAGGAGTGGAAGTGGTGGGCTTCTCTCTAGGCCGCTACCTTGTCTTTCGTTATCAACTGTGCAGCCATCCAGGTTACTAGGAAACTGCGACCCGTGCAAAACACGGAGGATTCCCGTTCTTTGGCGCTATAATTCTGAATGACGTCCAGTAGGTGACCAACACTCACTGTTGCCCACCCGTGAGCAGGTGGTGCAAGTGAAGACGGAGGACAACGAGGGCTACACCGCCCTCCAGCTGGGTTGCGGGGCCAAGCGGGAAAAGAACGTGAACGGCAGCCTGGTGGGCCACTTCCATGCGGCTGGAGTGGACGTGAAGCGGAAGGTGGCTGAGTTCCGCGTGAGCGAGGACGCCACTCTGCCGGTTGGGACACCTATTACTGCTGCACACTTTGTGGCGGGGCAGTATGTGGACATCGCTGGTACCACTATCGGTAGGTGCCAGGGAGTGCCCTGCCTTGTGCTTCAATGAACAGCTGGATCTCATTAACCCTGACTTCCAACACACACCTTACACGTCACTGGCCAGCTGGATGCACCACCGTTTTTCTCCCCTGTATTGCACCCCTGCAGCTGCGTCACACCACCCACCTTACCCCACTTGCAGGCAAGGGCTTCCAAGGGGTGATGAAGCGGTGGGGGTTCAAGGGAGGAAACGCCTCCCATGGTGCCTCCCTGTCCCATCGAGCGGCCGGGTCCACCGGGGCCTGCCAGGACCCAGGCAAGGTTTGGCCTGGCAAGAAAATGGCGGGGCGCATGGGCGGCGTGCGACGAACAGTGATGAGCGTCTTGGTGCACAAGGTGAGGCTGGAAGCAGTGGGTGGCTTAGGGTTGGGCCTAACCCTGAACACTAGTTACCAAGGATGAGTAAGGGTCCATGAAACTTTTCATGTTTTTAAAATGGTGTAACGCCTTCCAGGCAGAGCCGGTTGGTGCTGCCGCTCTCCGCTGCAAATTGCACACACAGCACCATTGGGCGCACGCAGTGCACCCCTGACACACCACCACTCAGGGCACCTCCTCAAGCCCCACACCAACCCCCACCTCCCCACCAACCTCAGGTCGACCCGGAGCGCAACCTGGTGTGGGTGCGCGGCCAGGTGCCGGGCCACAAGGGCAACTTTGTGTATGTGCGGGACGCGGTGCTTAAGCCCTTTGACAAGCAGCCGCCGCGGCCCTACCCCACGTGGATCGGGGAGCAGCCCACAGAGATCACGGTGGCGCCCCCCGGCGGCGCAGATCCCTTTGAGTACAAGGAGTGATGGTTGTGACGATCGCTGGGGGTGCAACCTGATGTATGCGCAAAGGGCATGAAACGGCTGTGTTGATGAGGGGCAAGGGTTGCCATACTGCCTGTTTAAACACATTTGTATGCAACGTTGGTGTATGAGAGGTTCTTGGGCTTGGCCAAAGGGTGAGTTTGGTTTTGGGTTGTGTGCATGAGGGGAAGGTGCATGGCCCTGCCATGTGGAGCATGAGGGAGGGACATGTCCAGCTGAAGATGATAGGGAGGAGGGTGTGGGTAATTGGGCCGGGCGGGCAGTTTGGCCAGGTGGTTCTTTGGTGGTGTGTGACTGGGGCAACATGGGGCAGGCAGCGTTGGTATGTTGGTGGTATCAGGATTGGTGGTGGCTGCAGCTGGCATATTTGGTTAAACTTCCGTCCGCAAATGGTTTGTTGTACTGTTTGTGGTATGCAATTAGTGCCTGATGTAGCTTGAAAGGCTGGATTTTAGTTGAGGGACAGGGCTAGTTGCTGCAGTCAAGAAAGCTTTGTACACTGTAACATCAACTTCCAATTGAAGTGCTTTCTGAAGTGCTTTCTGAATGCCGGCATGCCACCCTATTGATAGTCCGATTCGGACCTCTGAGTCAGGCTGTGCACATGTATATTCATGCTGCCAGCTGGTGTGCACTGCCAGAACCTGATCAGGCCATGGCGGCCACGCGTTGCAGCAAGTCTTGGGTCTTTGCTCAGCGTTGAGCATTGTTTTTGCTGCACAATCTGATTGTACACTTGCCAACGTGGTCGATCACCCATCGCCATGCCATGCGCATAATTGAAAAGGCATGATTAAAAAAGTACTGCGCAATATGCAATACTGTATATTAAAGAATCAAGAGCCTCCTCAAATGTGAATGCAATTTGCTTAAGCACAATTGTGGTGTCTGGAGGTCCAGGACCTGGAGAGTATTTATTCCATTGCGCATATCCTTTGACCTCAAATCCCTTCATTTCTTACCCGGTTGTGAGAAATGGAGGGACTAATATGTCTGCCAAGCTGCTGTCACTGAGCCCCAGCCTGCGCTTGCAAATCACAACGACGTCATCCCCACCGCCAGGCCCGTCCCCACCCCAATCCCCGCCACGCACAGCATCACCAGCCCCTGGCGCGCCGCCCCCGCCATCTCCCCAAACAGGGCCCATCCCGCCAGCGCCACCGGCACCAGGCACAGCTCCAGCATGACCAGGCCCAGGGGGGGCGAGAAGCCCGCCTTGTTTGTGCCCAACACGTAGCACACGGCGCCTGTGGGACAGCACATGCACGCACCATTTTGGGGACTCTCCGAGACTTTTATGTTTTCCTACAACAAGTGATGATAACATCCAAGGTTGCTTCATTTTATAAACAAAAGTAGGACCCTCCATGGGAGGGAAACGTTCGCCACGTTCATGCGCGAGTGCAAGTGTAAAATGGGTGCATTGGTGTTTTCCCCCAAATCCCCCCCATAATCAATTTGGGAATAATTCACATTGAATTTTTTGTACTGCAAACAGCGGTACCCACCCGCAGTGCAGACCGCACCCGCCGCCACACTCGGCACAGCCCCAGCCCGCATCTGCCCCACCGCCACCTCCTGTGTCGGCCGGTGGATGGCGGCGTAACCCCCCACCAGCAGCAGCGCCCACAGCAGGTAGGCAGCTGCCAGGCTGGGTATGAATGACAGGCCCCTGGCGCTGTGGGAGCCACTGCCCAGGGGGATGAGGAGGAAGCCTGGGGAAGTAAACAGGAATGCATATAATTAATTTGTTTGAATATTGGCAATACAGTTACAATGGTAATATAGCCATTTTGCTTGAGTACAAGGCCAGTACTCGTGACAAGTACGCCCTCCGCTGAGAGGGCTGCATTTCTGGTTTTCTGCACCGAACCTTTATTGCTGGACCCCTAAAACCTAACCAGTCGCACCCGACAGCATTCCCGCCACGCCCGCCGTGAGCACCCCCTCCGCCAGGGGGTTGCGACACGTGAACGTGGGGAGGAAGCGCCAGGTGGCGGCGCCTTGTGGAGCGGGGGTCAGCAGGGGCTCCTCCTCGTCGCCTGCGGCACCTGCGTAGGGTTCACCGATTAGGGTACCGTCTAGGGTTTGCAGCAGGGATTAGGGTCTCGTGTATCCCAGACCCCATTCACGGTAGGGACTAGGGTATAGGTTTAAACTTTGTGGCCAAGACTATGGTCCATGTCTAGGATAATTTGCTCAACTACAACAATGTGGTGTGTTGGTGAGGTAGAGTGATGGTGGGTGCCTGTGGTGGACGTTGGGCTGACCTACCCACCTTGTGATGCCGCCTCCCCTGCACCCTGATCCCTCTCCACCACCAGGAGCCCCGCCACACCTGCCGCCACAGCCGCCACCCCCACACCAGATGCCAACATGGTGCCTGGGGAGGGGAAACACACACGTTTATAAATTTACTTTTTAGAACGTGCAAATAGAAGGTAATATATGTCATTTCATTATTCTGTAGAATTGTTATTTCTGCAATAATGATGTTTAGGCAAGTGCAATAAGGAGCAACATATTCAAATGGGAAACTGCCTACCTATTGAGGCTGTTTTGCCTGTGGCCAGGTGGTGCACCAACCACGTGAGCATGTTGCCGCTCAACCACACCCCTGTGGTGGTGGCTAGGGACAAATAGGGTCCCACCGCCAGCAGGTTGACCAGGGAGGCGCACAGGATGAGGCCAAAGAGGAGGTCAAGGGGGCCCAGGCGCTGCGGGGAGGGAAAGGGGGCGGCTGAAGGAGGGGGCGTTGGAAAGGAAAGGGGGTGCACCCTCATGGGGGGTGTGGGGGGGATGGGTTACAGAAGAGCCCTTGCGAGCCCTTTGCTGGTAATTGTGCGGTCAGACTGTGCCAAGCGCATAGCGATTGGCAACAAGGGACAAGGCGGGGGCGTTGCAATGGCATGCTATCAACATCCTGCTGCATGCGCCGGCACTTGATGGGCGTGGTTGCGGGTTGCCGCTAGGCTCGACTTGTGCAGCAAGCGATAACAACAGTGCAGGTGACGCAGTTCTGCGTGCGGCCAGGCAGTGCAGCCTAGCAAATTCACAGAAGTTCACACCAGTTATCCTGTGGCCACTTGCTTCGGCTAGCCATTAAGCTGCAGGGGGCCAATTGCAGGTTGTTGCAAAGTAGGCTGTGGTTAGGTTGTGAGCAAGGCAGGGCTTTGGCTAGTATGTGTGGGTATGTGTAGCTAGGCCTGCGGTTAGGGATGTGGCTAGGGTTGTGGCCAAGCGTGCGGCGCTGCCCAGTGTGCACTCACCAGCGTTCCAGTGAAAAGCAGTGGCAAAGCAGCCACAAACGCCCCCAGTGCCACCCACAGGTTGACAGCCACGGCAGGCACCTGTGGACACTGGCACAACCTAATCAGCGTCAGCAATTGCCTGTCGTGCAGCACACAACATACCTAAGCAAAATTGAGGTAATCTCAAAACCCAAGTGGCCTTGCAATCCTGTCAACCGCAGCTGCGTGTTGAAGTTGCGTTATTACACGAGTTTTACACTGGCAATGATGCCGTTGTTTCCGAGAGTAGCCCCTTACCGTCTTGTCGGTCCATACGTACAGCCTTGACAGAACCAGGAACAGAGAGATGCATGCAGCTGAAAGCAGGGTCAGCACCACACCAACAGCCGTCATCGTGCTGTTTGCGTTGGTGCTGGCAAGACAACGGGAAGGGTTGGATGTCACGGAGATGCCACCATCGCGGCCAAACTGCTACTGTGTCTGGATGAGCGCTTTAATGGTTCTGGAATGTCCAAGATACGGCAGGAATGTGCGTTATGGTGCATAGTGTACCGGAAGTACACAAGGTATACGTTTCTCTTGCGAGTGCATGCATCTTCAAGGTCTGCCCTCGCTGAAATTTGAGTCCTACACAACCTGTGGCCAACCCAAAACTTGGCTGCAGCAAGACTTGCTGAGCAAGTGCAACAGAAGCCTGTTAAGGTGGGAGGTGAAGGATATTAGACCTGCAGTGGTACTGGCAGACCCGTTTGTCTCAGTGTGCGCGTTGGTGAGAGTTACGGCCAATTAAGTTTGCAGAGCTCCACGCTGATGCGGCCTATGCATGCATGCCAACTCTTCAAGTTCATCCTACGCAATCTGCGCCTGCTTCCCTCCAACTGACCCAGCTTTCAAACAGATAAAGTTCCCTGCTCATAGCAAGATCATTTGATGCTGCTAGGGTGTATATGTAGAGGCGGTGCAGCCTTGGCTTAGCAGCAAAGGGCTTGGCCCCAGCACTGGAAGGGTTGGCTTCAGCACTTGAAACACTGCGAAACCGCTGTCTAGCAGCCCATCAGAGAGCAGGAAGGGCTTTCACGAGTGATGACGGACGTCAAACGGCCGCACTCTCCCGATGGGGGGGCGCTAGTGGTCAAGAAGCAACGGACGGATGCTGATGTTGCCGCACTCAGCCTGGGCAGAAAACCCATCCCGAATGTGAGCTGCTGCAATAGATGATTTGTGGTTTCAATCCGTTGCCACCGACTCACGATGCACGTGCAGCCAGACAATCTAATTTGTGCATATGCATGCATACCCCATCAGTCCAACCATTAAGGGGTACGAAGCTTATTAACGCCCCACTTCTTGAACAGCAAGCAAAGGCATGAAAGGGCACCAGCCTTCACAACTGCTTGTCTGGTAGTGGCTGTCGTTCAGCCCCGGGTCGCTGGCAACCATTTCTTGCATGCCTTTACTGCCCTACCCATTGAGTGTAGAGCGTGTGTTCCACTACACCGGGATGCACTTGGATCTTTTGGTAGCGGTGCTCCCCGTATTTCATAGGGCTCCTGCTTCCTATTCCACTGCCCAACCACGCACCCTGCCATCCATACACTGACTGCTACAGTGTACCTACTCAATTTTCAGCCACCTCGAGTGTGTTTGCATCACAGGGCCTGCCCCGCTTTACATGGTTAATAACACCAAACGTGCTGCTGGTTGCCCACGATGGGCAGAGACACACATTTTATAACCCGCCTCACTCGTACTGTATGGTACTAAGAATGCATACGCCACCAGTGGTCCATCACCAGTGGCCCACCAGGGCCCACCACCAATAACAACTTCACCCCACCACTGAGCCCTCAAAGCACGTTGACCCTGACCACCACTCACAACCTCCACCCCACCGCAGGGCCCCCAACGGACGTCGGCCCTGATGGCGCCCATCATGCTGCTCACGGGCCACGCAGGGGAGATATACACACTCAAATTCAACCCGCAGGGGGACGTGTGCGCCTCCGGGTCCTATGACAAGCACCTCTTCCTGTGGAGGGTGTATGGCGAATGCGAGAACTACATGATGATCAAAGGTGAGGCGCGCGATTGCGACTCTGAGAGCGGCTTTAAAAGCCAGACACCAGTGTAGCCTGGGCAGGAACGCCTATCAAAGCCGAGCACTGGTTGCCGTAGCGCTTTGGCAGCGACTGCAGTAGACTAACAGCAGTGCACAGAGGCTGAACAATACCTTTTGGGCCCTCCTAAACCCTAAACCCTGATTTCTTCCACACTCAGGCCATAAAAACGCCGTGCTGGAGCTGCACTGGACCCCCGATGGCGAGAAATTGCTGTCCTGCTCACCCGACAAGTCTGTGCGCGCGTGGGACGCAGCCACTGGCACGCAGCTCAAGAAGATGTCGGAGCACTCGGAGTTTGTGAACAGCGTGTGCCCGCTCAAGCGCGGGCCGCCTCTCCTGGTCAGCGGGTCAGATGATTGCACTGCAAAGGTGCGGGGATGTAGGGTTTCAGTTAGGGTTTAAGGATGTAGGGTTTTAGGATCGTGCGGGGGTTGGGTCAGGCCCAATTCTTTGGTGAAGGGGCAGCTGAGTCCTGCGGGGTTGCGCCTCGTTCATGCATGCATATCGGTGTATGAATTGAGAACCGGAGGCCCAAAAATCCTAAGCCCTGCATGTGCTGCCCGCAGCTGTGGGACCTTCGCTCCAAGCGCTCCATCAAGACCTTCAACGACAAGTACCAGGTCACATCGGTGGCGTTTGCGGAGGCTGGGGACCAGGTGCGCGCGCTGGGGGCTGGGAAAGGGAGGGAGCAGCAGTATGAAAGGAAGCTCTTCGTGTTTGCAGCGGGACACTGGGCTTGGTGGTGGGAGTTGTCTGTTGCGCAACTCGGGGATGTAGTACTTGCTGATTGCAGTGTGCAAGTGCAAGTGAAGGAGGAAGGCAAACAGCCAAGACAGGTTCTATGAGACACACATCATTGCCTGACTGCATAGCCCTCCCTCATACCTCTACCCACCCACCCCCTTTACAATCTCCACCCCCACACCCCCCACCCCCAGGTGTACACCGGCGGCATCGAGAATGTGATCAAGGTGTGGGACATCCGCAAGGGCGAGGTGGCGATGACCCTCAAGGGCCACACAGACACCATCACGGGCATGCGGGTCAGCCCAGACGGCAACCACCTGCTGAGCAATGCCATGGACAACACACTAAGGTGCTGCTCGACCTGCGAACCCTAAACCCTAGCATATAATCCCTAGACCCTAAATCGTCATCACACCACCAACTGCTGAGCAACACCATGGACAACACACTAAGGTGCCGCCACATGTGCATAAATGTCCAACCCTAGCATTCAACCCTAGACCCTAACGCGTCCTCACACCACACCACAACTGTTGAGCAACGCCATGGGCACTTGCAAAGGTGCTGCTCATCCCCGCACCGCCTGAAACCTACACCTACACCTGCCTTGCTGGGTCCTTTTATCATCTTGGGGCGTCCTGCTGACACCCTGTTGTTTCTTTTCTTGTTTCAGGGTGTGGGACATGCGGCCCTACGCGCCCGCCAACCGCTGCCTCAAGGTGCTCACCGGCCACATGCACAGCTTTGAGAAGAACCTGCTCAAGTGCGACTGGTCACCGGACGGCACGCAGGTGGGTGGGGGGGGGTGTCAAGGTGGTGGCAGCGATGAATGTGGTGGTGATGGCGATTGAGTGCGTGGTGGTGGTTCAATGGGCTTGCGCTTTGGGTGTGGGGCACTTGTACCGCAATGTGTGCATGTGACATCTGTACAACCCTAAATCCCTTAACATCCCCCCCTGCAGGTCGCTGCGGGCAGCGCTGACCGTAACGTGTACATCTGGCATCCATAAATCCCAAAAACCCTAAAAACCCTCTTCCTCCTTGCAGGTCACTGCGGGCAGCGCTGACCGCAACATTTACACCTGCCGTTCCTAAACCCTAAAGGCCTAAACCTTAATTACCCTAAAACCTTCTCCCCCCTTGCAGGTCACTGCGGGCAGCGCTGACCGCAACGTGTACATCTGGGACGTGGCCTCGCGGCGCCTGATGTACAAGCTGCCGGGCCACACGGGCAGCGTGACTGAGAGCGTGTTCCACCCATTGGAGCCAATTGTGGGGTCTGCGGGGTCGGACAAACAGATCTACCTGGGCGAGCTGGCGCCGAGTGTGTGATCGTGCATGTGCCTCGGGGAGGGGGTGCGGTCAGCTGCAGGGCAGCAGTGGGGTGTGGGTACAGCCGCGCTGTAGCACAGGGCATATGGGTGCACTGTGGCGCCAGGCGTGTGGGGGCGAGAATGAACAAAAGTATGTTCCCAGTCTGTGGAGCCCAATGGGGGTGTGGCCAGGGGGACTGGCGTAAGCATGTGAGGCGCAGCACAAGCGGGGGACGCTTACCGGCACACTTGGGTGGATGGTTGGTGGTGGCGCAAACACCAGGGGCAATCAGCAGGGGGGATGCGCGCTGGACTGCTGGCACTTGCCCGTTGTCCTCGCACACTGGCAGTGTGCGACGTTGTCTGGTGTCGCAGTGGGCATTGACCTTTGAAGGAATTTCGACTTACATTATTGGCTTCTGAGGCGCTGTCGTGCCGGCACATGCAGGGTTGGCACGTTGACAATGTGGGCATGGTCATTAATGCTGTTGTATTGATCAATATTGTTGTAATGATTGCGATGATATCGATTAATTATCGTGCCTTTCAAATTGACCATGATGGTATTCATTTGGCTTTCCGGAAGTCAGTGTGCACTGGTACCATCATGCACGAGTTGCAACACATCAACGGTGATCATTGACAGGTTCTGAACCCCGACCGAGTATTTCAATGCGCGTGTCGAGCGGGTAGTACTCCGAGTACTGAGTCAGTAGCTAACAGTTGTCTTCAAGCTACTTCAAGCCTAAATCGACCCAGAAACATGGCGCTGTCTCAAGACAGGCTGTTTGCTGAGCGCCAAATTTGCATAGGAAATCTTAGTGCGCTAGATTGGCACGTATGCAATATCAGGGATGAAGATGCCAGTGCATAAATTATCCTTTAAAAGACAGTGTCATTTTGAAAGGAAAGTTTAAACCAGCGAACTGATACGGAGCAAGTTGAAGCAATTTTATTTCAGTGACTAGTTTGTCAATATCAGACAGATGTTTACCAAATTCCTTCCATTTGGAATTCCTTGAGGAAACATTGAATCCCTGACTCAGTGCGCTCCCACTGTCTTGGCATAACCGGGTCCCCATGCATTTGAAAGTATACTGCATTGACATTGCAATTGCATTGAACGACAAGATGATCACCCATGTCAATCCCTACGAGCGTAAAAAAACAGCAACATTATCAACACAAAAAAATTCCAAGTACCCCCCCACACACCGACCACCCACCCCGGCATTCTGGATAGAGTACCAACCCTATTCATTTGTCCTCAACAGCCACCCACGCGTAGATGAACTGCGTGGCCAACCCCGCCACCGCCATGAGCGAAAACACCAGAAACTGCTGCCCCGCAATCCCCGTCTGCAACCCCAGGGACCACAGGTATCCCCCCAGTGCTGGCGCAGCTGCCCGCACAAACGCCGCCAGTTGTTGGCCGCACCCATTCACCTTGCCTAAATCGCTGGTGGGTGCCGCTTGATTGACCAGGATCATGGATCCTGTGAAGGAGCTGGTGCCTGCAATGCTGCAGGCATATAGAAAAGTAAAAATCAACGGTAAAATGTCTTAATGGGCTGGGAAGGAATGAGTATGTACGCGCCGTGTGTAGGACTGTGCTTGTATTTGTTGAAAAAAGATGGCCATGCACTTCCTCCAATCTCCACACCAATGGGGGTTGTGACAAGTTTCACTAATATTAATCAGCAATGTATTCTGTGCAGGATGAAGTGCCCCATGCGCTAGACGCTGCCCCAGGCATGCACAAAGCACCCAATGATTGGGCCTTCACCCCACCCCCCTCCCCCCCCACCCTTGCTTCCCGCCCTCCCCTCTACCC